>CAUYTI010078417.1:0-18023 GCA_963575145.1 Galago senegalensis
TTCATAATTCAGGTGTTCATGGACCAGAGGCCAGCACTAATCTGGGGCCAACTCCACCAGGACTTGTTTTAGAAAGGCCAGTGAGCTAAGAATGGCTTTTATATTTTTAAAAGTAAAAACTTTTAAAGGGCAGCAAAAAACGAACAAAACAAATAAGACTGTATAACAGACACCTATGTGACCGGCAAAGAGTAAAATATTTACTATCTGGCCCTTTACAGAAAAAGCCTGCTGGCTGGTTTTAAAACAACGTCAAAGCAGATTTCAAAATAAGCTGGAACTGATGGATAACAAAGATGTTGGAAGCTGCACAGTGTAAAGTCCACGATCCACACTACTTCGTTGCCTTAAGAGTTTTGTTCCCTAGACCACCTACTTAATCCTGAAAGTGGTTATGTTAGTAGAAGCATTGATATTCATTAAAAACTAATTCCTCCCCAACACTGCAAACACCAGTGGCTGACCAAGTCCACTTCGAGCCATTTAAATAACAAGGGCCAATTCCTATGCATCCTTCATCTTTTCTGCCAACAATAAATCTACAAATGCAATCTGGGTGATCTGTGTAAAAACATATTCTTTATTTTTTTAAAACATTCTTTATTAATTATAGATTAAAACAATAAACAACTCTCCACAAAAATATATATATTAAAAAAAAAGAAATATAGTGAAATACCTGAATTCTGTATTGTTTAACTTGTGGAGGTCAATATTCACAGTGGCAATAATTAGATTTTTTAAGAATTGGTAGTTCATAAAAATTTTTTAAAAATCATCAATTTGTGCATTGTATTGGTTATTTTACATACATTTAAAATTTTTAAACTAAACTTTTGGCACTAGTTTTCAGACTTCTTTCTTACATTGGGCAGTTTCAGGATCACCTATAGTCCACTAGACCAGCAATGGACAATGCTTTGCTTTTGTTTCAAATTTTTGATAATTTAAGACAGAGGGGAAAGTCTAAAAATCCACTTAGTGGGCAAAATATCTGTCATAAAAGTATTGACAGGTCTGGAGTTTTAATTGTTTGAATTTCTGATTGAATTTCAAAGTCTTCAGCCCTTTGACATCATTAGCAAGTTGTCTATTATGTTTCTAAGGCTTAGTGGCTAGAAAATTCAGCCTCACAAATTCAGTTTGTTATAAGAGCCATCACAGGTAGAGCTATATCATAGCTCAGAAGCACTTCAGCCTTCATCATGTGAATCTTGTGTCACTATCAGATCACAATGTCTGATCAAGTGGTGGTTCTCTTTGGTATATTCACATTTTGTCAAGAGTTTGTTCCTTAATTAGCAGTAGGAGTGGAGGAAATGGTAGAAATGCATGGTCTTATGGCAGATTGGTGTGAGTTATTTCTGACATGGGCAAGTATCTTGGTAGCCCTTGAGTTTTATCAGTTGCCTGTTTACATGTCCACATACAACTTTCTTGGTGAAATCACTAGTGGTCATTAAAAGATAATTCCTTCAGTCTTAGTTCAGGTGTTGGAAATTTTCATGGAAGAAAGTTTTATGAATTCAAGGGGCTAAGAGAATCACATACGAAAATATCTTATTTCTATGATATTTTCAATCTGTTTTCACCAGTATTATTAAGAAACTGAGAAATTATTAAGAAATTGTATACCTTTTATACGAAAGCTATAACCTAATAACAGAATACGGGGAAGAGGGAGGGCGAGAGGAGGGGGGAATGGGGGGAGGGAGGGAGTTTGGAGGGATCACTTCTGTGGTTTATCTTACAAGGGTACCAGTGAATCTTTCTATGAGTAGAATATGAACATTTTAACACAATAACTAAGAAAATGACATGAAGGCTATGTTAACCAGTTTGATGAAAGTGTTTTGGATTGTGTGTGAAAACACCACACTGTACCCCAGAAGTGCATTAACGTACATAGTTACCATTCAATAAAAAAATAAAATAAAATAAAATAAACTGAGTCTGGGGTTACATCTGTCTCTCTATTCCATCTCTTTGTGGCTATTTTTTTTTAATCAGCCTCCTGAGTAGCTGGGACTACAGGCAACTGCCACAATGCCCAGCTATTTTCTGTTGTTTTGTTGTTGTTGCAGTTTGGCCGGAGCCGGGTTTGGGGTTCAAACCTACCACCCTCAGTGTATGGGGCCAGCGCCCTACTCACTGAGCCACAGGTGCCGCCCTCTTTGTGGCTATTAAACTACTGAAGCACCCAATTTAGAGATAGAAGTCTTAGCTTTTGAGCTGGGTGTATACAAAAAAACAAATTTGCTTTGAAGCTTCCCCTTCATTATTTCTCTTTGAGAGTTATTGATTAATTGTTAGTTTGAGTAGGAAGCAAACACAGAAACCTGTTAAATGAGCTGTTTTTATAATTCGCTGGTTTTGGCTGTCATTCTAATTTAAAGGCATGCAGAGAGCTCATGCTTCCTTTTTAGTCATAGTGATTTTTCAAGTTTCTGTAAATCTTACACATTAACCTTGAAGCCACATGCTTTTCTGACATTCTTTGAATTCTTAAAATAGATCTGGGGGGTTGGATTCAAGGCTGGCTTTTATTAGCATTACATTCTCAGCAAATACCCACTTTACTTTCTTTTTTAAAGAACATTATTATTAGATCCATTCAGAGGAAAAAGCATGTAGTTGTGTTTGATGATCTACTCAAGACAAATATAAGAACAAGTTATTTATATATGCATATAATATAGCCATCTTCCTGTTATTTATCAAAACACATGTGAAATTCAGGTTTTAATCTACTTACCATTTAATTAAAAATATTTTATTGAGCCACTGCTATATGAAAGGCAAAACATCATTAAACAAAATGACCCATACTTTCATATGAATTTATTATTTTCTTGGGACATTAAAATGATTCAGCCCTTTAAAATTTCTCCACAAATTGCTGGGGCAAGAGACTGCTGAGGGAATCCTAATGCTGAAAGAACAATAGTCCACTAGAATGTAAAAGAGGAGAGGAAGTGAGAATAGTTTCTCAACTTTGGCACTATTGGTATTTGGGGCTGGATAACTCATTGTTATGAGGGCCTGTCCTGTGCTTTGTAAGGTATTTAATGGCATTTCTGGTTTCCACCTGCTAGATAACACCAGCCACCCACCTATCCAACCCAGTTACAACAAATAAAAATGTCTCCAGAGGTTGCCAACTGTTCCCTGGAGTCAAATTCACTCCTAGTTAATACCCACTATCATAGAATGATTCTCTCTCTGATAATGTGGCAATCTTAGGTCTTTGCTTCCTAGAGAGAGACCAAACCCTTGCACTTTGATTCATGAAAACTGAGATTTAATGTAAAGCAAATTCTGCCACCAGGAGTAATGATAATGGGTGGGCCTTCCGTGAGAGAGATTAGAAATGTGGCTACTGGTCTGAAGTCAGAGTTAGAACTTAGTTTTCCTAAATAGGGGTAAATTTGTACTCCTATAGCCACACTGTTACCATCTTCCTTCCTTATTGCAGTTCCAACTGCAATAACAAAGTACCATAGCCTGGGGGCTTAAGAGCAACAGAGATTTATTATGTCACAGTTCTGGTGGCTGGAGGTCTGAGATTAGGTGCCAGCATAGTCAGGTCAAGCGAAGACCCTCTTCCAGACTGACTTTTCACTGTAGCTTCATGTGATGAAAAGAGAGGGACAGAGCTCCCTGGGGTCCCTTCCTAAGGGCACCAATCCCATTCATGAGGGCTCTACCCTCATGACCTCTGGAAGCCCCCATCTCCCACTACCATCATATTGGGGGTTCAGAGCTCAACATATGAATTTGGGGACACAGAAACATTCAGTTCATAACATGCTTTGTGAGTAAAGTGTGAGCAGAACAGGTGGACTGGGACGCAATGCCCTCAAGAACTTAAAAATGTAAGTGTTTGGGGGAGTTAAATCCAGAAATGAGTACTTCCTGTATAAGTAGTAGCCTTCATCCTATAGAAATTACCCAGTAATTTGTTGAAAATACAGATTCCTGGGCTCCATCAGGAGAGGAGAGGAGTGGAGAGGGGAAGAGAGGAGAGGTTGTGATTTGGGACATCTGAGGAAGTCCTCAGCATCTGCAATTTTAAGATACATCCAAGTGATTCTGATGCATATGGTCCACGGACTTATTTTTTTAAAGTATTGTCTTAAAGATAACGAGTAACTACCTAACCCAACTGGAGGCGTTGTCATATGTCAAGAATACCAGCAAGGTAGAAGGAGAGAGTCAGCTACAGTCATACCAGGAAAGGAGAGTCTCTGAGCAAGATGGACAGTGACCAAGGACTTGCCTGTCACGTCCTTAAGGCAACTGGTATCTCAGTTGTGGAAACAGATATGTATATTCTGTGTCACCTTAGCCTAATGTCATTAAAAATTCAAAATATGTGAGCAGCTCCTTTTCCCTTCCCTTGGGGAATACCCTGGGGGGCAATGCTCTTCAATGGAAGATAATAAATTGACACTCAGATTGTGTCTATCATGCTGTAAGCTTGGGTAATATGAGTCCTTCCTAGAAAAAGGGCTCTGTTCTCAGCATGCTGACAAATCCAGGTTTCTAAGTCCAAAGTCAGAGTTTGTGGTAAATGAACAGAGGTAAGACCAGTAGTCGGGTGATATACTTTTAACAGACAAGCCCTCCAGCAAGAAAAAGGAAAAAAAGTTTGGATTTGTACCATTGGCCAATCTTCACAGTGCCAATTCTCCCACTTCCACTGTGGCCAGGTTCAAGCTACTAACCTGACATCGGGCCATGTAGAATTATGAAGAGAGGCACATCGTTATATAGCATTGCCACCATAGGGATACAGTCAATATAAATAATCCCAAGGCATAGATAGCAAAACAATTAGGAAGGGGAGGGTGTGGAGTGATTAGTATCTTTCTTTTTATTTTATCTAATGTTATTTTGTTTTTTAACATAATTTAATTTTAAATAATTATTTTTGACAACTAGCTCACAAAATTCCTGAAATTCCTGGTACAGCTTCAGCTCACCACTGGGGGACTGATCCTTATGGACTGGTTTGGGTGAGTAGATCACCTTCTCCAGGTGATACTTCTCTTTCAAATATGTGTATTCTTCAGAGTCTTCGTGTGATCACCAAATAGGGTTAACCTTCCTACTCACGTCATGCTTAAAACCATCAAGCTATCTCATCCATTCCTTAAAAGTTCATAGTCCTGGGCAGCACCTGTGGCTCAAGGAGTAGGGCACCGGCCCCATATACCAGAGGTAGTGGGTTCAAACCTGGCCCTGGCCAAAAACTACAGAAAAAAAAAAGGGGGCATAGTCTTTGTATAGTATACAAAGAGTTTTCATGCACATAATTTCTACTAGCTTTAATAACTACCTCATAAACAGAGTATAACAAATAGTTTTCCATTTTAAAGGTGAAGAAACTAAATTGCAAACAGCTAAATTACTTGCTCGTGGTGTAGTATGTGGCAGAGCAGAGGACCAAGGCAACTACCATCTATGGAACGTCAACTCTAGACCAGTGACACTGATATTTTGCCTAATCCTTACAGCACTTCATGTGAAGCAGATATTATTGGACCCAATTTAAAATAAACACTAGGAAATTGAACTCAGTGAGATTACATGATTTGTTGAAGATCACATCCCTAAGAAGTCTGAGAAAGGATCAGCCACACAATGCTTCTCAAATTCTATTGCACATCATAATCACAGGAGAATGTGGTAAAATAAAGGTTTCAGGGCTTTACACCTAAGGATTCTGATTCAATGGATCTAGAGTCAGGCTCCAGTATCTGCATTTCTGACAAACTCCCTGGACATACCCACACTTTCAATGGCCTTGACCTGCACCATGCAGCCTTCATTGTTTCTTGGCAAACTAGGTGTCCTGACTCCCAGTTCTGTACTCTGTACACTACAGCACATTGAAATTATTTTTTGTTTTATTTTATTAAATCATAACAGTGTACATTAATACTATCATGGGGTACAGTGTACTGTTTCTGTATACAATTTGAAATACTTTCATCCAACTGATTAACATAGGCTTCATGTCTGAAATAATTTATTCTAACTTCTAAACCAACCAAATAAGGGCTAATGTAGAAGCTCATGCTTGTAATCTCTGCCCTTTGGGAGGCCAAGGTGGGAGAATCGCTTAAGGCCAGGAGTTGGAGATCAGCCTGGGCAACACAGTGAGACTCTATCCCTGGAAAACAAATTAGCCAGGGATGGTGGCATGCCTATGTCTGTAGTTCCAGCTACTTAGGAGGCTGAGGCAGGGGGATTACTTGAGCATAAGAGTTCAAAGTTATAGTGAGCTAGGATTGGGCCACTGTACTCTAGCCTAGCAATAGATCAAGAATCTGCCTCTTAAAAAATAAAAATAAAGGGTGGTGCCTGTGGCTCAAAAGGGTAGGGTACCGTCCCCACAAACCCAGCCCCTGGCCAAAAACAAAATAAATAAATAAAAATAAAAACAAATAAACTAACCAGACAAAAGACAGTATCATGTATATATTTATAAGTATATACCTTTTGTTTTAATCAATTGACATGGTGGTCCGAGCTTTTGTATGGACTACTATTTTATAGCAAATTTAATTATCAAAAAATTTTTAAAAAAGAAAAAAACTTTAATTGTCATGAAAAACATTAGATGAAAACATTTAATGAAAGTCTCATTTGGATTTATTATTAAGGTTCTAGTCATTCCAGGAGACAAACATTTTAAGTCAAATTTTGTTGTAAGTAGTCCATGTAAGAAAATAAAATTATCTATATGTTAGGGAACCTCTGGAATCATATCTTGCAAAGTAAGAGTTCGCATTTTCAAATTTTAATTTTGCTTCAGGGAAAACTGACTTCTTACTCAGCTGATACTTATTCTTGGAAGATCTGCACTGAAGCAATACTTACTGATAACGTGAATTATAATATTTATAAGACATCTTTCCATGAGGCTTTCAAATAACTGCAGTCATGTAATCTTTCCTCTCAGTGTGGGCTCAAGATAGAGATGGAATTATCAACTGTCTTAGGGATGACAAGCCTGCAGTTCTGCATAGACCTTAGGTGTCTTGCTGAAGGTCATTCACAGAGAGAAACAGAATCTAGGCCTTGGGAATCCCAGCTCTGGAGAGCCACGGTTACATAAGGTCCCTTAACAGATACAAAGTCTCTGCACAGAAGGTCAGAGAAACAAGGAACCCAGGTGAGACTCAAGCCAGCCCATTAGGAGAGGGAGGGGGTCAAACTACTAAGTAAAATGAAATGATTGCTTTGAATTACATATTTCCATTTCCCAGTAGCATGGAAAAATATGCGTGGGCATTTGTTCTTTACAGTTTATCAAATCTGACCCGGGAGAACCAGTTACCGCTTCTGAAAATTGACATTTTATTAACATATTTTAACTGTAATGTATCATTTTACAAACTAACAAGAGACAATTCATTTTCCAATAATCAGGCCCTCATGAGTGCTTACTCAATTAACATGATATTTTAATTAGCTTAAATTGCAATGTATGATCGCAAAAAAAATCTATTTAAATTTCTTGCCCCACCCCCACTGTTCCTCCCTTTGCCTTCCTTTTAAAACATCAAGTGTTCTGGTGAGTATTCATTCCCCCCTGTCCAAGGGTGGTACATTAACTTACTGTATCTTCCCAGAATGTTCATTTCATGGATGACTGGAAGTAGTGACGCTCATTGTATTTCAGGTGCTCTCCCCCATCTAAATGACAAGCAGCTTTATGAGTTGAGGCACTTGGAATTGTCTTACTGCTCAGATCTCTGCAGTTACTAGAAAGCCCAAGTAGCATTCAGTGAGTTCCAAAGTCCAGCTGGGAAGTCTCTATTTGTTAGGATCCTGGGCCAGACCCTGGAGTCCAGGAAGAGGCTGGAAGCCCATCAGTAGGTGCTGCACTTGTCTAAACTCGGGAGAAGGAGGCTGAGTTCTCAGGCTCTGGTGAGAATCTCCCTTAATGCTGGGGCCTGTTTTTGTCCCACTAATATTGACTGGTACAGGCGTCCACCATGTTGTACGTGTGCCAGGTGTCAAGTACGGTCCCTGGCCCATCAGAAGCGCTCAAGTATTGGCTGCTGCTGCTATTGTTTTGCTATCTTTTAAGACTATCCATCTGCCACTTCAATCAAGCCTCCTATGCTGCAACAGAGGCCTCCTCAGGTTTCCACCTTGCTCAAAAACCTTCAGTGGCTCTCTTCATTCCACCAGCGCTTCTCAAAGTGCATCAGAATCACCTGGGTTGCTTTTGGCACAATTGAAGATTTTTTCAGGCTTTACGCAAACCTACTATCTCAGACCCTTGAGGAGTTAGGCCTGGGAATTAACAAGTTCTGTAGGCATTTCTTATTCATGCTATTAAGAATCTGACACTCACGAATGGGGAATAGAGTCCATATGCTTTTCGTGGTGTCTATTACCCCTTAAAACCTGGCCCCAACCATCTTTCTAGTCTCAGCTCCTGCCATACGGGATCATTGACACCCTTTCTCAGGAAAAATTTATTTAAGGCTTTGAAATGAGAAAAAAAAAGAATCCTGGGGCTCCTGTGTAGCCTTCCTGGGTTATCTCTGCCTTTCCCTGTGGTTGAGCTGTTTTGCAACTCTGTTAGTCATGGAAAATTGATAATGATGCAAACCATTCCTTGTCTAGAAATGCAATTGAATCATGTCATGTGGAATGTAATTGATTACTTCTCTGTGGATAAATCAGTTTTGCATCTATTTGTAAACTCATTTCAGTATTCCTTACTGCCTATCTATGTGGAATTCTCCAAATTCTCCTTTGAGCCATTTATAGCATCTTACTCGTCCACTCATTCAATAATAAATTAAATTAAAGTTTTGACGTGCGTTCAATTTATATTTGCATGATGTTATTATCCTGCCTTTAAAACAAACTACCCTTTAACATCCTGCACATGCTGTAGTTTCTTTAGCCTCTGTACTGTGGTCCAGTTCCCTCTGCCTTTTTCCCTCCCTCTTCTCTGTTCCCGCTGTCCAGCAGTTTCTCTGGTGACATCTCTCTCACCCTTCAAGGCCCCACAAGTTGCCACCAATCAGCTTCTCTATCAAACTATTCTATAGGCTCAACCCATCATCCATCCATCCCCCACTGCCCAACTCAGTCTCAGTACCCTGAGCCCCTCACTCACATCTTTTTAGAGTATTTCTTACATCAGATTCCTGTGGTAATTGCTTCAAAAATTATAGAAACTGCTTTAAAAACTGATTTTGCAATTATGGCCATTTCTCCATTCAACCTCTCTGTTCATTTCCTAATCTATAAAATGGGAGGATAATAACAGCACTGAATTCATAGGGCTATTGTTAGGATTAAGTGATTTAATTCATATAAAACTTAGAGCACTATGTGGTATACATATAACCTAAGTGTTGGATAAATGGGAGCTATCAATATTTTGATTATATTACTCCAGTTAATTGCTTGAGAGCCCACATGTCCTAGGTGGCAGAGACTCCCAGCTGTCTATAAAAGCTGTCTTCCTTAGACTGCATTTTCTGGCCTCTGTTTCAGCTAGGTATGACCAGAAATGGTCTATGTGCATCTCTAGTCTTGCCCATTAAAATTCCCACATATGCTCCTCCAAACCATCTTCTCTTTCCTGGGGGCTACAGTAGAGGCTTCCATGACTGAAGTGACCTTGAAAACCAAAGGTAAAAACCGCAGGTTTTCTATCAGCCTGGGTTCCTGGCCGATCACCCGAAGCAGGCACTCCTCCGTCCCCCACTGACATCCCAGAGAGGGCCACCACTTCAGCAGGATGTCACAGGTCTTTTTCCTGTCAGATCATGCCTTTCTGGACTAGATGAAGGCACAAATGCAATTGTCCTCTCTAAGAGGAGAACCGTCTGTGGCAGGGCTAACCTTAGCCAAGGGTGCCCTGCACATATTCCCAGGGTTCCAGCTGTTCAGTAATTGGACCTTCCAGGTCACGTAAGAGTCCAGGTAAATGAGCTCCAAGTATGGATCTCACTTCAGGGTCTGCAGTGCAGAATCAGATGCACCAGGACCCCTTTTACCTGGTCCCCCTTTACCCAAAGAGTGAGACAGCCTTTTGAGTCCCAGGAAAAAAACAAATGTTTTCCTTTACATTTTTCTTGAGGCCTGATCATCTAACATGTATATAACAAAAAGGAGCCACTTACTTGGCTTTTCCTGGAACCGGAAGGTTTGCTCCCTTCACCAGTGTAAAGAGCGAGAATGCTGACCAGCACGGCCAGGGTACATGCTCACGTGTCTGCGGAAAAGCAAATGACTCAACTTAGGGATGTCCTCTAATACCTGCAATAGGTGCCTTTGAACTTCTGCCAAGTTATAATTTCAGAGAGGTTACCACAGGGGGAGGATAGTTACTAGGGGGATGGACCCTTTATTTCACGTCAGTGTGGCCAGCATGACCTCCACATACATTTCTTTACCCAGCTTCCCCTGAGTAGCTCTGCCTACAGTTGCCCGTCGCCTGGCCTCTGGGATGACAGCTGTGTCTCCCTTTCAGAAGCTGTGAGTGTGGGGGCAGGGATAGAAGACTGCACATTGCCAAGCCTTGGCAGGAACCTTTCTGTTTTATTTCATTTACAGGACTGCTTCTGCCGTGCCTTTCAGCTGTGCAAAGATAAAGGCATAAAGCATTGTCTCCGTGATTAAGAGCAAGGCTAGTCAGCACGGTTTCCTTAGATGGAGGCTTCTTTCTAAGAGGTAAAGAACAACTCTATTCCTGTTCTCAATGAATAGGGGCGTGTGTGTATGCACACGTGTGGGGAGGGAGACAGGAGACAGACAAAGACAGAGACAGGTCGGTGGGAGTTGGGGGGGGGACGGAAAAAAATGAGTGTTCCTTGCAGTGAATATAGACAATTTAAACGTCCTTCCACAAACCAGTTCCACATCTAAACACTGTTCTAATAAGTCAGGCCTTCTGAGCCTTTTTCCTCTGTGAGCATTTCCTTTGCCTCGTCTGCTCAGCAGTTACTTAGAGAACATCTTCCAAAGAGGATGAGGCAGCACCGTTACGTGGCCCAAGGGACTTCTCTGTCCAAACCTAAATCAGCCGTCATTAACACTGTCCAATGGTTATTTGGCAGTCTTTGCAAAAGCCATTCAAACAGCAGCAACTTGCCCCTCCTCAGCTCCCGACAGCTCTGGCCAAATGACCAAGTCAGGATGGACTGACCACTTCTGGGCCACAGCACTAACGGTGACTGGGTAAACCCGGAATCAGGTGAATCCTGATCCACACTGTCCTCGCTGGAGAGCCACTGAGTCAGAATCACACAGTCCAAGCAACACCTGTGGCCTGACACAGCCACGCTGAGAAAGTGGGCCAGAGGAGTTGGCTATTTGGGAATATGGGACCGCCTAGTCACAGCACGTGGTAGGCCCCCCAAATGTCTACATTCAAATCATGTAGATATATCAATAGGCAAGAACAAATGAACAAATACTTTTGCTCTCTTCATGCTATAAGACAAGTAAAATACATGTATCAACTCAGAGGGACCAAAAATTATACACACTTATCAGGAAGAACACGTCCAGTAAATATAAACACTTAACTGAATTTAAATTACTTGCTTTTAAAGGCTTATGGTGAACAAGGAAGATATGGAGAGATAAAGAGTGAACAAATAAATAATACAAGGAAGAAATTAAAATAAATATAAATCTTGGCAAGTGCTATGAAGGAAATTAATAGAATATAAAGAATAGACTTAATGGAAGAGCTCCTTCAGGTCAGAGGAAGACATTTGAGTTTGGAAGGAGGAGGAGAAGCCAGCTTTGTGAAGAGGTGAGTGTGTCACTCAGACAGAGGGCTGGACAGCAGGTGTGGGACTTGGAGGCAGGGACCAGAGAAAAGGCCAGTGGGTCTAGAAGGTGTGTCAAGAGGAGGGAGAGAAGCTAGGAGGAAACAGGGTATGCAATTTCATCCCCTAGCCAGTGGCAGGAATGGACTGAAAGTACATTAATGCCAAATGCCATGTGGAGAAGAACTTGCCAATAATTGGAGCCATCCAATGGAATGGGCTGCTCTAGCAGGCAGAGAAGTCACCATCAGCCAAGGCTCATCTCCACTGTTCTCACAAGGGTGATGCTAGAGGCTTGGGGCCTGAGTTTGGCTTCATAATTATCCTTATCACGCTTTAACTTGCTAGATCTAGTCCCTCCCTCCAGCCTGAGGAGCTCTTCCCAGATAAGCGTGCCACCAGTGTTCTCATCTGCAAGTCAGGGATAAAAATGTTCACTACAACAGGAGTGAGGACAGAGCTCTCCCCAGCTGGCAGCTAAAGCACCAAAGTTGAAGACCATTCTTAGGACCGTAATGTATGATTCAGGCCTGGCACAGGGTCTAAGTAGATGACTTTGCACTCTCCACTGTTCCCTAGAGTTTCTGAGATCTGTGTGAATACACTAGGAAGTACATAGTGACATGATAATGTCAGTGGGTATTCAGGGGAATTGGTTTTCATGAAGACTCAGGAAATAGATCTGGGGAAAGCAAATTTCTTTTCTCAGTAGTGTAAAGGTAGAACACATTTCATTATAGACGATCCACATTTCTTTTTATGCCAACAAAATACTTCTGAAAGTGTCCAGCACTGTGGTATCTTTTCAGCAATTGCTTTAGCATCTGGATCCAGGAGATGCAGTGACAGACACAAGGTCACCCATGCACTCCTCATCCAGGAGAAAGATGTGTAATAACTATCATGTGTTGGGTCCCTTTTCAACCCAGAAGCAGCTTTTAATTTTGCTACTATCAGAGTCTTTCTATTTGAGAAAGCTGGGCTAAAAACCCAGGATTGTGAAGAACCACTTCCCGGAAGCATTGGAGCACAGCAGGCAGAATCAATGCTTTTTGGAAAATGCAGGGCATCCAGCAACAGATCGATACTTTTGCATTGTGGCCAAAGTCCAGCTCCATTTCTAGCACCATGAATTGCCTGGAGCTGGGAGCATTTAGCTTTGTACCTTGATGTTTCCTGGTCGTACCTTGTTGTTTGCAAGTGCAGATGCCAATGGTTATGTACAGAATTAGAGAAATGAGATTCATCTTATACAAATATTAATTTGAAAAGAGATGTTTGTCTCCTAAAATTACAGAAGAATTAGGAGAGGAAGTGTGCCCAACAGACTCCCATCGGACCACGACAGCAGAAACCAGCCCTGCTTCAAAGCAGATTATGGAAGGGGACTGACTGAAATAAGCAGCAATCCCAACAGAAGACCTTGACAAAAGACCTTAGAGTGACCCACTTCTCCAGGATTAGATCTACCAGGTAAGAAACAAGATGTAGTTATAGGCATGCCTATGTGACTCCATCTCTCAAAGTGTGGTCCCCAGACCACCTGCATGGAGTCAGACGGTGTGGGAGGCGGGGTACTTCTTTAAGGTGTAATTTCCAGGCTCTAGCCCAGCCTACTGAATGCAAATGCCTGAAGATGGAGCCCAGGGATGTGTTTTCTTTGATAAGTTTCCCATGTGCAGACATGCTAATGTTTGAGACTCCCTGGCACTGTGTGTCCTGGATGGACTTTCTTGTGTACTTTTTAGTCAAGAAATAAAAATAAAAGCAGTGTAATTAATTAGACGGTGTTTATTCTGTGCTTGTCAGAATTCCAAATACTTCTGTTTTTATATTGACTGGTTTGACTCTCACAGCAATTTTATGAGGTGGGTTTATTACAATCCCCATTTTATGGAAGAGTTAAACAGAAGCACAGAGAGGTTAAGTAACTGGCCCAGCATCACACAGGTAAGAGTCAAACCCAGGCAAAATCTAGCTTCAGGTCCACACTCTTCACCTGTACTAGGCTATTTCATACCTTGGCTCCCTGCAACATGGCTCCAATTCCCATGCTCCATTAATCTAGCAAACACTTCCTCATCTCTCAAGACTAACTCAGCATTTCTCCCTTTGGGAAACCTTTCCTTAGCCCATCAGATAGATTGCCTCTTTTCACTGTATGGGAGACAGTCAAGTGGTTGAGCTAGAGAGAAAATAAGGGCCAGATCATGGAGAATGTATTAGGGAAGAGCCAAATCAAGGCGCCCGCTGGGTGCTGCTGCAGCAGTCCAGGCAGCAAGGGTGAGGCAATGGTCACGGCAGTATTGTTGCCTGGTAGACTTACACTGACACTGTGACATATACCACCTGTTACTGTCATTAAAACCATGGTTCTTGGGTTAATGAAAGTAACCCAACCCTACAAGATTCACTGTCATCAAGTTTATCTGGCCATCAATCTGTGAACATCTATGCCTGCTTTCTTAAATGGGAAGCAAAGTTTCCTTCACTTACTAATCAGAGCAGTTCAGAGTAAAGGCTAACACACTGGACGGTGGCCCAGCCAATGTGCCACTGACCTCCTAAGGCAGGGCATAGTCTTTCATTATTTTTCCAAACACCCAATGCAGTGTAAGCAGATGTTTGTTGAATGAATAAATGAATTCCATATGTTTCCATCAGCAGAAACATCAGGGCTAGGGCTGCAAGCTTCCTATCCTTCTCAAACCTCCCTTTCCTCCAAGCCAGTGGTCCTACTTTACTATGAAGAGTCATTACCCTTCCTTCACAACTGAGGATGTGCCAACCAACATGATAATGCCTCATATTTATGTAATGCCTTTACCCAAGAAGACTGTAAATCATTTTGAATAATCTGATCCATCCCTCAGTAGTGCTGGTGTTGTTATCATTCCTATTGTGGATGCAGAACCAGTAGCCCTGAAGGAAGGTTAATGACCTGCCCAAGGTCATTGCACATGAGCCACCCAGACAACCTCAGAAGCAGGCTTCTTAATTCACAGGCTACCCATGTTCCATCCTCTGGCCTTTCCTGGTTTCTTGGCCTCCTAAGGCCATTTGCTGTGAGCTCTGGTCACTCACACTGTTTCCTGGTTTCTGATACTTTTTCACTCCCCACCAAGTACATTTCCAATGCGGCGATCACTCCATCAGCCACTCTAAACAGGGAGATTTGAAAGGAGGGCCGCTATTTTCCATGAGTGCAATTATTCATGTGCACAAATAATTGTGCACATAATTGGCTAATGGAGAGTGCAATCGGCCACATGTGGGCATAATTAGCCACTTGCCCCTCATTTGGAGGGTGTAATTATCAAAGCAGGCAATTTGATATCTGCAGATAATCATACATGCAGGAGAGAAAGATGGCTGGGAAATCCAGTCCTTAATTACTTTTCACATCCTTATTTCCAGAAAAAGCATTCTAAGGTAAAGGCAACTATCTGTTTTCAATTGCCTGTTTGGATTAACCATCAGAGGAAGCAAAGACAGAACCTAGGCAAGAATGAGCCAGGATCTTGTAGACAAAGCTGAGGTCTGAATTCTCCTTGCCAAAAAACCCCAGCAACCAATTACTCTGGACGCTACACTGAGGCCCACCTAGTGGTCAGCCATCTGCCTCGGCAGACAATAAAGCTCCACTTTTCTCCTTTCCATTACTATGTATCATTTTTGCTTTAGTAGTTTTAACGTTTTCCTCACTTTGTGGTTTTATCATCCCAGAAACGCCAGTTGGCTTGGCACAGCAAGTGATTTTGTTCACTGCTTGAAGTGGGTCATTTAAAATGCTTTAACAATACCTTTAACTAGTCATTCATCTGGGGATGTATGTAGCATAATAAATTAAGAACACATCTCTTTGTGGTTTTTCCAAGACCTTAGGTGGCAGAGATTTTTCAGTCTCTGCTGTGGCCCCCCTGCATTCTGGTTTCAACAGCTCTGCAAAACTTTTCCCACTCTCCCACTCAATCACACAAAAATACACTTGCTAACAGCAGATCCTAAAAATACATGTCACATGCAAGCACAAGGGAATTTTTTTAACATCAATTGACTCTTTAGGAATATGCAGGCTGAATAATTTTTTTTATAAGAAACTCCAAATCGTCTACACACAATCCATCCTCTCCATCAGAGTGTTATCTCCCAGGGGACGCAGTACAGCAGGGCAGTCAGGGAACAGGCTCTTTGATGTTAGAAAGACCTGTGTTCCAGGCTTGCCACTGCGGCTTGTCACTTGTGTGACCTTGGCTAAGTAATTTAAACCTTCTGATCCCATGTTCCTATCTGTAAGATGGATATTTCTGGAGATCAAATGGAATGAAGGTAAAGCCCTTAACACAATGTCATCATTAACAGCCTCTTCTTTCAATCTCTAGCACACCTTATCTGCCCCAGTTACATGGCACTCTGCATCTCCCGTGGACAGGTCTTACCGGCCCTAATCATGGGACTGTTGTCTTATACATCTTTGTAACCCACAGAAGCGTGCCATAGGTGGTCCCCTGGAACTGGCGATGAATGAAGGTCTGTGTCCCTCTGACACGGGGTGACCTTGCCACAATGTCACACTTGCATTTGTGGTTTCTGGACCTGAACTCTACCTTCCACTCTCTTCCTTGTGGTCACCCTCAGAGATGAGGGAGGGGCCTTTCTAATCTCTGTTGTCACATCTTCAGCCTCAGGACCTCTCTGGTCACTCTGTCACCATTACACAGCCACTCCTTAGGCTTCCTCATCCCCAGATGGGAGGCACGAGAGCTTCTGTTTTCTTTGACCCTATTGATTTCACCTTCCTCACCTTCTACCTTGCTGGGGACCCAAGGTGTATCCCACTCTCAGTGACTTTAAAGTGATAGCTCAACATTGGTCATGGTAGGGTCACTTATGCCATGGAAATAAGCCAATGCTATAAATCAGGGGTTGCCCACAGACCCCAGGAGAGGTATTGGTTAACCATTTCCCAGTATTTATAACACTGTGCATATTGACACATATTTATATCATAACCCTCTTTCCTTCACATCTGACTGTTCCCCAACACCCACTGTTGATTTCATTTGCCTTTCTAGTTCATACCTCAGATTCACCTGTAATACTGCCCTTCACCCCACGCCCTTGACGGTGGGCTGATTCTACTGTTCTAGTTTCTGCTTATGGGTAATCCCCACATTCTCTCCCACCAACTCCCTCCTTTCCTCCTGTTACCTGTCTCTCATCAACTCCTAATGAGCTTCCCATGGCCAAAATTCTTAACCTTCAACCCCTGATGGCCGGGCAGTAGGCAACGTTTTAAATAGGACAAACTCCCCCTGTCCAGACATTCACATTATCCCTCAGAGAAAGAAAGAGAGAGGTCATAGGCAGGTCTTTAAATGGCTAGCCTATCTGGTTCCTTTTAAAACCCAGTTTTCATACTAATGGAACCCTTCAGGCCATGACTTTCATGTGGCATTTGAGGCTTTTTTCACTCACTTCAAAATGGAATTCTTCACTGCCAACACCACAAAACTCTCTTAATGTAGCTCAGCCTTGAAGTGCTCACCAAAACTGACATAGCTCTCCCCTGACAGAAGCAAATTATAAATATTTCCTGGTTTAAAATTAAAAATCTGCTGTGAAGTACTCACCACAAGAGCAAGACATCTCAAGGTTGGCTATAAGGCAGCAGCAGTGGACTCTGCGCTCCTCTGCTGAGTGTTCACTGAGCCCAGGCTGGGGCCGGAGAGGTGGGGAGGGGGAAGGTCAAGGAGAGGTGAGAAGGAGGAAGGTCAGGTCAAGGAGAGGTGGGAAGGGGGAAGGTTAAGGAGAGGTGGGGAGGAGGAAGGTTAAGGAGAGGTGGGGAGGAGGAAGGTCAAGGAGAGGTGGGGAGGGGGAAGGTCAAGGAGAGGTGGGGAGGGGGAAGGTCAAGGAGAGGTGGGAAGGGGGAAGGTTAAGGAGAGGTGGGGAGGAGGAAGGTTAAGGAGAGGTGGGGAGGGGGAAGGTCAAGGAGAGGTGGGGAGGAAGAAGGTCAAGGAGAGGTGGGGAGGAGGAAGGTCAAGGAGAGGTGGGAAGGAGGAAGGTCAAGGAGAGGTGGGAAGGGGGAAGGTTAAGGAGAGGTGGGGAGGGGGAAGTTGAAGGAGAGGTGGGGAGGTGGACGGTTAAGGAGAGGTGGGTAGGGTGATGGGACAGGAGAGGAGGGGGGGGGGAGGGTCGGGG
>CAUYTI010078418.1:0-23365 GCA_963575145.1 Galago senegalensis
ACAGGCGCCCGCCACAACGCCTGGCTATTTTTTGGTTGCAGCCGTCATTGTTGTTTGGCGGGTCCGGGCTGGGGATTCGAACCTGCCACCTTAGGTGTACATGGCTGGCGCCTTAGCCGGTTGAGCTATAGGCGCTGAGCCGATTATGATGTATTTTTATCACACAATTTCTATTAAAATCCTGTGGAAATGCTTTTCTTTGGAAAACCACATTACTTAATTTCATTATGAACTGATAATTATTCAGTTATATGGAGTGAATAGACATTGTTTAAAGTTGGACATGGAGTGAATAGACATTGTTTAAAGTTGCTTTCTAACTAAACCAAATAGGCCCATATGGTTAAAGTAGTCCCATGTTCTTTGAGCTTATATTCTGTGAGTTTTTGTTATATAAATAAGTTTATGTCTTACAAGTCAACACATTTAACATTTATCTTTATCTTGCCAATACTTTTAAAAATTTAAACCTTTAAAGTTTAAAAGTAATTTGTGCAAATAGAAGTAATTTATTCGAGTAAAACCAATCAGATTTTAAAATGTGAAGTGGTAGGATTTATACAGAAGAAGAAATACAATATTGTATTGTAATAAGTTAATTTTTAGCCTATTTTTATAAAATAGAAGAAAATTTTATACCTTAAGATATTTTATATTTTATGTTTTGCCTTTGCTGTTAATTTGAAATGTCATTTCTATGTCAAATACAGAATTTCATCAAACATAAACCTTGAAAATTTAGATTTAGATTTAAATAAGTAATTGATAGGACATGGAATAATAATCAGGAGTCTTAGTGCTTAATCAGAAACCTACATGTGCTAGAATAGACTTCCTATTTAATTATAACATTAAGTTATAATATTTTAATACATTTACTTTCTTTTTTGCTTATCTACATGTCCTAACTTTTCTACTACATATAGCAAATACAAATCATTAATACTAACGGAAAAAAATTACAATTTTCATTTTTAAAAAATTCTTCATGGAGAAAACAAAATAGAAAGGTTGCAAACATCTGAGGCAAAAAGAGCAACAATGGTATAGACTAAATTGTGAAAAAGGCAGTTTATCTCCAGAACTCTCCTTTTATCCATCCTATTCATTCTTTCTTCCTCCAGTTAATCGATGCCCTAGTGCCTAACCCAACTAACTAATCAGCCCTACTCCTTGCTGCCACCAACTCAGTTTGGCTCCTTAAGAGTAAAATATTCAGTTCTCTTCCCCGATCTAACACTCCTTCTTCTGCTACCTCCTCATTGATAAATGAAATTCAATCACTTATAAGCAGAATTAAAATTCCTTTCAATTATTTTAGTACCCCTCTAAAATGAAACCAATACAGACAAGAGTAAAACATAGATTGACATAAGTCTCTCTCTCACATATGCACATACACACACATACACTTAGTAGACTATGCAAAATCATCTGGATAAAAGGAAAGAAAGATCTTGACTAAAACAGTATTATTGCTCTTAATCACCTTTGATGAAAGTTGCACTAGTTCCCTAGTGAGAAGTAATTAAGATTAACATCAAAACCATACTCTGCCAAACTTTCAACACGTTTAAAAAACAAAAACCAAAAACCACATTCTAATCATTTGTATTTTGCAAATGTATAGATGCACATATTAGTTTTTTTTATCATGGAGTTTAGTCACTCTCAATTAAAGCAATATTTCAAAAACTGACATTAAAAGACCCCTTCAGGCACTGCTAAAGATGGGGCAAAAATCTAAAGACTGTGATATTCAGGGATGGCACATCACAGTTATTTGGACAGACCTTTCCTCTTTGAATATGTCGCCTACTCCAAAACCAGTACTTCTGGATTAGACACATTACTTTTACTAGAAGTTGGGCCACTTGAAAGTATCAGATGAAAATATTGAAAGAAGGACTCAAAAATTTCGCCTTTGTATTTTGGAGATACTTGGAGGCAGTAGACATGCTGGTTAAGAATGGCTTGGCACCCATAGTTCAGTGGTTAGGGAGCTGGCCACATCCACCCGGGCGGGTGGGTTGGAACTCAGCCAGGGCCTGCTAAAACAATGACAACAATAACAAAAAATAGCCAAGGCATTGTGGCAGGTGCCCACAGTCCCAGCTACTAGGGAGGCTGAGGCAAGAGAATCACTTAAGCCCAAGAGCTTGAGGTTGCTGTGAGCTGTGACTCCCCAGCACTCTACTGAGGGTGACATAGTGAGACTCAAAAAGAAAAGAATCTGGTTGTAGCATTTCCCATGCAGGCAAGTAATTTAACTCTCTCAACCCCACTTCCTTCATCTAAAAGTAGAAATTATTTTGCAGCTAACTTGTATGGTTAAGGGTAAGAAATTAAATGAGGTTAGCACTTGTAAAGTTTTGACACAGTGCCTGAAACATAATCAATTTTAAATAAATGTTTATTATTACTGGGAAATTTAAGTTTGGAATCTGACAGAGGCAAATTACTCAAACTAATCCAGTACACAGACTTTTAAAATACTATCTACCCCCTAGAATTGATGTAACTATTTTTCAGCGATAAATAATATTTTAAAAAATCCTTAGATACCACTTGAGAATTTAAAAAAAATGCTCCCCATCTTTAATTTCTCCCCTCCACCAAAAAAATAAAGATTCCCAAGTTAACTTTTCACAAATTTTTCTGAAACTTTCCATGTTACTGTAATGAGAAATCAAGAAACATCCCTGGCTTTGTTAAGAAATGGATATGCCATGGCGAAGTGGTTTTAAGATTGTACCTATTTCACTGATGAATAAGCGACTTGGAAATAATTGGCCCAAGTCACAAAGAATTTATGGGAAAAGCACAAACAGGCTATGCAAGTCCTAATTTAATGTCAGAAACTAAAACCCAGCTCCACATGCCTTTTTATACCCGTTATCACAGAAGTAGCATATGTGACAGCATTATTGGCCATTGCTTATTATTTGTGGTAGAAAAAAGATTCCTAAACTAATATTCTTAAGACCTTAGCTGGTTTAAGACAAAGAATTTTAAAAAATTGTCTTCCCGGCTCAGCGCCTGTGGCTCAAGCAGCTAAGGCGCCAGCCACATACACCTAAGGTGGCGGGTTCGAATCCCCAGCCCGGGCCCACCAAACAACAATGACAGCTGCAACCAAAAAAATGGCCAGGCGTTGTGGCAGGCGCCTGTAGTCCCAGCTACTTGGGAAGCTGAGGCAAGAGACTCGCTTGAGCCCAGGAGTTGGAGGTTGCTGTGAACGTGATGCCATGGCACTCTACCCAGGAGGACAGCTTGAGGCTCTGTCTCAAAAAAAAAAAAATTGTCTTCCCATCTTCAAGTCTGCCTTGGTGAAAAGTGAGAGAGCAGACTGACTCCCAATACCTGCATGTTCATTTTGTTTCTCCCACAAACTAGTAAGGTGACCGTTTGAAGTTAATGTTTCTGGTTAATTTGTTTCAACTGAAATGGAAGATGACCTGAGCAACAGTGAAGTCCTTCACCCAGGAGGCAGCGTGGACTGTGGAGAAAGCCCGGCCGAGCCACATCTGGGGTCACGTCCTTACTCTCTAACTCCTAGTTCCTATCTTTGAATAAACGAATTCCCCTGAATAAAATTTCACCCAGCTTTCCCGTGAAAAGTCAATGAGATGAGGCATGTAAAGCCCCAGGCACTCAGGTAGGTGCTGAATAAGAAGAGTTCACTTCTTCCAGTCCCAACTACATTTCTCTCATTCCTTGTGGGAACCTCAACTTTCTCTCTGGAATTGACTTCGACTCTAATGACCAAAAATCTGGGGACGTTGATTTCATTTTATTTTCCTGATTATTTTAAACATTTAAAGCTTTTTTAAAAAATCGACTTACTTTGAATTTAATTACACACTTGATGGGTGACGCGTGAAAATAATACGTTTACAGGAAACCGGGGCCGTCCTGGTAAATCCAAGCCCTTCTGGTTTTCCTCCTCCTATTGTCCACAGCCAGCTGGTCAGGATTCTAAACCATGTGGGTCCAAACGTAAACGCGCGTTCCATTTACACTACGTGAGCACATCCCACCTGCCTTCCCAGCCCCGACCTTCCGTCCCTCTGAGGGACGAGGTCCAGAGCTAAGCATATCTCTCCACTGGGGATAGTTTGGGGAAATTTCGTAAAGAAGGGCAGAAAGAGTGCTTACATTTCTGGAAGGTGATATACTAATAGGAACTTACTGTTGTTACAGAATTATTTTCCTTCTCATTCAGGAGGCGGGGGAAACTGCGACGGCTCTTACCTGAGCGGGAAGCCTCGGATTAAACCATTCTTCCTGGAGAGTTTGTATTGGGAGAGACAGCGGATTTCAACTTCAAAATTTTACCTCAGATTCACTTATATTATTGCACGCGCTTGCTTATTATAATTTGTCTTATTCATTATATTGGCGGTAGTAAAGTTTCTTTATTAAATATGGGGCTAAGTAAGTTATATCGAAAAAGGATCCCTCCCCACACAGCTCCGGGAAAATGGAACAGTCCTCTGGCGGTCCGCGAGGTTCCTGACAGCTCAATTGGCCGCGAGCGGTGCTGGCAGTGGCCGTGTGTGTGCGGCTGGGGAAGGGGAGCAGGGGGCTGTAAATTACAACAAAGCAAAGACAATATTCGTATTTACAGAGTTCGCTCATCGTAATGGAGATTTTTTAAAATGCAAATAATAAAAAAGGAGGGAAGGCATTTTAAAAACCGTATTATGTGAAGATGCTAAACTACAACGAACAGGTTTTATTTGTACTTTTCACGTAATTGAAGATAGAGATAAACTAAGTGCATTTCAGTGAATGCTTTTCTAAATATAAAGCACTAACTGTAAAGATCGTGAAAAATAAGATGTGACATGGAGTTTTTCAACGAGAATAGTTTTACAAGTTGTCTGATTTTGATTATAACCCATGGATCATTGTTTAAAACAAAACAATACACAAAGGCAAAAAAGAAGAAAGTAAAGTCACTTGAAATCTCGCCACTCAGATGTCAGCGCTAAAATTCTGCTAAGCAATTTTCTAGCCATCTTGTAAAGCATAAACACACATACACACAGGTACATAGAAATTTGCATACCTAGATCATTCTATATGCATCTTGTACACTGTACTGTAATGAAACAATATGCTGTGTACATTTTATTATGTTTATAAAAATTTTATGTTTATTAAAATATAGGTCTACGGTATTTTTTGTATGACTAGGTAGTAAGGTTGAACAGTAAGTTATTTAAACAATCTCTGTTAAAGGAAAATTAGATTATTTACAATTTATTTAAGAGCATATAGGTGGCATTACAGAGAATATCTTTGCCTATAGATCTTTGAATGCCTGTAAGGTTATCTGCTAAGGATAAATTTCTCCAAGTATAATTACTGGATTTTAAAAAAAATGTGTCTACTATATTTAAAAATTTGGTACATATTTTCAAACTGTTCTCCAGAAACACGGTGTCAATTTACAGTCCCACCAACTACAAGAGAATCTTTGTTGCTGAAATATCATAAATCTTTTTTAGCTTTGACCAACCAAAAGGTTTTTCTTTGTTCGTTTTTAAATTTCCTTTAGTATTAAGTTGAGTATCTTTTTCTATACATGTTGTTCATTTGCATTTCATCTTCTGACCTCGTTCATGCCATTTATATACTTTTCCACTGTGGTAGCCATTTATCTCAATTATTAGCAAGAACAATTTGTATGTTATGAATGTTAATCTTTTGTTTGTATAAACAAACCTGATAATAACATTATTAATACGCATGTTTTCTCAATTTATTTGCCTTTTAATTTGTTTGTGTATTTGAGACATATATTTGTTGAAATTTTTCAAATCTGTATATTTTTGCAACACTTACTGCTTAATTATAAAATTGTATTTTAAAGTACAAGAATACAAAGAATTATAAAGTAGATCCCTTTTCTCAGGTTGTCATATCCTTCAACAGGTCATAGTAATTCATTTGATCAACTTATTGTCTGCCCTCTGAAAAGCAGTCTTACAAAGTCTATCCATTAAAATTTCATTATAGTATCACACTTAACAATACTCTAATCAGAAAATAACCCTAACTCAACCCTAAGCTAAGCTCATATACAATGAGACAATTCATTTTCCCAGTATTCCATTTTCTCAGATACCCAGAACTTTCAGGTAGATTCTAGCTTGCTGGAGAAAGGCATCTCACTCTGAAGCCTCAAACACCAGAAAAGCATACCAGGCTTGAGAATCTTTCCTGTTAAATATGAACCTATTATATCCTAATAACCATTACTAGACATGTGATTTGTTACCTTAGGATGTTAATAGTCACCTATTAGCTGCCACTGTTTTAGGTAAAACCTCCATGAACACTGTTTTATGAGAAGCTTTTTTCTTCAAGTTGTGTTTGAAAATTTTTCATAAGTGAGATTATTGAATTAAAGGATATAAACATTTATATAACTCTTATTACCTATTATCATATTGTTCTCCAAACAGGAAATAACTACTAACATTGTTTCCATATTAATTTCATTTCAACCTTTTTGAGTGTTATTAATAATTATTCCTGTTAGTTTGCTAAGCATAAGAGAGAAGTTTATTGCAGTTTTAATACATATTCTTTTTATTTTTCCACATGCCTTATGTTGCCAGGGGTGTATTTTGTGTTAATTCTTAAAAATTAATCATGATAAAAATTACTGTATATTTTTAGATATTTTTAAAAGGTACAAAAACTGGAATAATCCAATTTTTTCAATAAAATATACCTTTTTGAGCAGAAATATAAATAAAACAAAATAATACATTCTGTCCTAGAGCTCTACATTCACTTCCATTCATCTTTGAAGGCATTTCACGTGTAATCAAATTTAGAATTGGACCTAAGAAATATGTATTTTCCATATGGCAGCTAGAATGATCTTTTAAAAATACAAACTTAACACTGCTTACATAGAAGTCCCAAATGCTTAACATTGCTATTTATTTAGCCCTTCCATGAATATAATATCTACTTCTCCAGTGAGAACCCAGCATGCGACCCTTACTCCTACTGCTGGCCTTCTCTTAGTTCAGGAAATCTCTTAAGTACCCACTATGCTGTTGCCTCTGCCTAAAAGCATTTCTTGTATCCACTTCACCCAGTAGGTCTTCATGCTTCAGGGTGTCTTGGACAGAAGACAAGTTTGAAATAGATAGTCAGGGCAGAATTTCCAAAAAATGCCAATTACATAGAAATCATGTTAAGAAAAATAATACAGAATTACATGGTTAGGTCTCTCCCAACGAACCTCATGTAAATCAGAGGTCCTGAAACTTAAGTCCTTCTGGGTATAATAATACCTGCCTTACATCTCTAACAGGTCAGGAGAATCAAAAGAGATAAAATATCTGGAAATAGATTGATATTTAAAATAGTACCCAGTTACTATTTTTGTTTATATTTTGTTTGTTGTAGGGAAAACAACAAAAAAATGTTTAATCTCAATCAATTGATAGGTATTACTTAAATTGACAAACAACCCTAATCCTTTGCTCATTCAATTTATGAATGAGCAACAATGAAAAACAAAACAACACAAAAAAATGCTTAATCTCTATCAATTGACAGGTATTACTTAAATTGACAAACAAACATAGCCCTTTGCTCATTCAATTTATGAACCTTAGGGATTGTTAGACTAGCTAGTTGGCTAACACTACGTTGGCCCCAGCAATACATTTTTCTTGAATTAATACATTTTCCCTCAAGGTTAGTAATTGCATTTAAAAACACATCTTTTAAATAACTATAGCATCCTCCAATAAAAACAGTTAAATGCTTATATGGGAGGAGAAGGATCAGAAAGACTAATTTCTTGGTCATTAATAGGTAATGGTTAGTTGTTAGATACTCATGTTAGATACTCACTACAGCCTATACTTGTAAAAAGAGAATCAGTTGATCACTGATGGAGAAGGGCTTAAAGGGAAGTAGGGTGAGCAGAAGGCAGGAGGATACAGATATTTTGGAGAGCAGATGGAAGAAGGATGAAGGCAAACTCTCCTTCTACTGTGCAGTTTGTCTATGAACTAGCCTGGCACTAAAGGTTATGATGATAAGCATCATTTTTCTATACTTTTGTAAAATATTTTTATTAATTTACTTTTCAGTTGTTTTAATTGTAGACAAATGGAAGTTTATTCTAACTGCTTTGTAGTTCAAAGTCAAATAAATCTCTAATGGATATTCATCTTGAGAATCCATAAATATCTATGATAAATATACACTATACTTGTGATTCTAGAAATTTCAAACTATTTTCTTGTAGCTATCACTTATTTACTTAACAAACATTTATTGAACACCTAACAAATACTTAACTGAGGAACCATTTCAGCCTGTCTGTGGAGATAGCATTTGAAGAGAGAGATGCATGAAATGAAGAGTGAGCCATGTGAATGTCTGGGGGACAGTTTCTCAAACAGAGGGCAAACAAGGGTAAACGCTAAAGTGGGGAGGAACTTTGCATGTTTTAGGAAGAGCAAGAAGGCTGTTTTGTTTCTGGAAGGATGGAGTTTCTAAAAGAGTGAACCAAATGACAAATCCCTGTTCTCCTGAAACTTACATCATACCAGGGGGAGAGGATAAATACAATGAATAAACCATCACATAAATGTGTTTGTGATGGTGATAAGTGTTATAAAGGAAAGAGCAGGTTAGAAGGAGGGGGAAAGGGAAACGAGTGCTATTTTAGATAGAGAGGTAAGAGAAGGCGCTTTAGAGGAGATAACATTTGAGTGGAACTCTCAATGAAAGGGCAAGAGAAGTGAGCCACGCAAATATCTGGGGAGGCATGTCATAGGCAGAGTACTTGACTAGTTGCCTTTAGAGAATTGAAAGTAGAAGAATCAGTCTGTCTCCTTAACAACACGTAAGTGAAGGGCAGGCAGTGGCACACTATAAATGCAAATACAAGTGTTAGTAACAAATAGCAAAGTAGGAGAAACTCCATATGGCAAATCATTAAAAAATTCCCAAATGGATGATAGCAATAATGAGTACCATGAATTCAAACTTGCCAAGATCTTTCAGCTCTTAGTAAATGAGAACAATTATGAAAAGATGACATTTTTGATAATAAAATAAGAAGCATATATGTCTTGGATCAGGTTGGCAGTGAAGTCTAGAGGGTTTTTACAAGCTAGAATTAAGCGGCTCAAACTTAGAGCACAGATGCCAGGGAATTTTTTGATTTGAAAAATACTTGGAAGGGATTTTACTTAGACTAGAATTCATTTTTTCTTTATCAGTATTTCAATCTCATTCTCCTGGATCACAAACAAAAGGAGATGAAGGAAAACTTGAAGAGCAAGGCAGCTTTTTATTCATTTATTGGATGTTTATTGAATACTATATGTGCCAGGCATCTAAAGGGCACATGTATGTATACACATAGACTATGATGTGATTTTGCAGTGCACAATCAATATAACTGTGTTTGATGACTCAGCAATAAAGATGTAACTGTGAATAGGTTTCTACTCTTCTGAAGCTTAAATGTGGGGAAAGGGTAGGGAGACTAGTAACAAATAAGTAAAAAAAAGGCAGTGATAACTGTTACAAAGAACATAAAATAGAGCAGTAAGAGAGTGATGTGGGAGGCAATATCAGAAAGAGTGATTAAACAAAGCCTCTTTAAAGAAAAGAGGAAATTATACAAAGATTTGAGAGATGAGTAGTCCAGGTAGTGGAAAAAGGAAGAGCCAAGTTTCTGTATGGGAATGATTACACCATTCATGGCAGTTTGTCAGTTGTATAATGAATAAGTGGTGGATGATGAGGTGGTAGAGTTAGGCAAGGGCTAAAGAAATTTACGATAAGAGATCTGGATTTTATTGTAAAAGAAATAGTAAATCTTTATAATATAATATTAGTAAACAGTAATGGGTTTCATGCTAGAGTGAAGATTTGGGTGAACAAAAATTCTGCCAGAAGTTTTTTGACTTTGAACAAGTGTGGCTAGAAATCTTGTAGCCAAGAAGAAGCTGTGAACAAGTTGCAATTCCCAGGTTAAGTTATGGAAGCCTCAGGATTAATTAGATGTAATAATGATTTGATAGTGTAGAAGACTAATAAACAAGTAACTAGTTATGTTTTTATTTATCTTAATCTTCCAGTAATTAAAAAAATTTTAAGAGCATTTTATTGTTTTGGCTCTCTTATAATTTTAGTCACCATAATCATAGATAGTAGAACTTCTATAAGTTGACCACCCTAGGGACAGTAACAAACTGGTTAACATATGGAGGCTGTCAACATAAGGAACTAGGCCTACTGTTCTGATACATACATGTGGCGCATGCCTGGTCTATGAAAATTAGCTCAATTTATGAAAATGGTCAACTATTGAGATTCTACTGTAATTATTACCAGAGTTCTCTATTTCTCTAACTTCCTCTTCTATGTGTGCAGACCTAACCCTGCCCTACCACACCCCCTTCCCCACTTCCCTCACTTCATGAGGAAGTATAGAAGAGTATGAACTGCATGCCTTTCCATCAGGAGGGACCTCTTGCCTTAACATTTTATGTCTCAGACCAACAAAAATATGAGATACATATGTTAGTTAACATTTTCTAGTAGCCCTATTAAAAAAGTAAAAAGGAAAACAGGTGCAATGAATTTAAACAATATATTTTATTCAGCACATTATATCTAAAATGCCATTATTTCAATATGTAATCAAAATTTTAAAGAGGTATATTCTATTCCTGTTTTTCTAAATCCAGTGTATGCTTTACACTTACAGCACATTCGGACCAGACACATTTCAAATGTTCACTAGCCACATGTGGCTAGAGACAGGGCAGCCCTAGATCCTACCTCCATGGACATTTGAGGCCTGGTAATTCTGATCTACCTTATGGAGTGACTGCTATGAGTACATTGTCTTGACTCTGACGTAATTTTCTGTTTCTAGACCACATGGTTGTACATTTAACTGCTGAATTGCTGATTCCAAATAGACCCCTTGCTTGGCTCTTTCAATACCTGCTCCTGATCTAATGTACTGCTGCTACATATTTGGCATGACATTAAATAATTTAGGCTTTTCTGCATTAGAAGAGAGTTCTACTATAGAAAACATATCACTGAGTGGAAGAACATGCTGAATTATCTGTGGCTCCTTTAAATTTACCTGTGGGGAGCTTAAGTATTTGGAATACAAGATTATTATTTGGTTCCCAGATCTACTCATGGCTACTTACCACTTGCTGACATAGTACTAGAAGACAATTGGTTTTGAATATCAGAAGCTAAATATTATCTTGGTCTTTGTTTTTAAATTTTTTTTCATTGAAAACTTCCTAATCCCCCCCCCTCCCAAAACCAACAGATGACTCAATGTTTAAGTAGATTGGGACCAATGTCATTTTCTAACAAAGGTGGTAGGGGGAAGGACATTAATAATTTTCAAAATATAGATAAACCTCTTCCTCACAGTTGGAAACCTCAATAGTCAATTTTAACTTTTCTTTTACTCTTTAGCGCAAAATTCTGTGGGTGTAAGTGTCTGTCACAGGCCAAATTCTGCCTTGAAGATATATTTTGTTGGCTTATACAGTGCTTGAAATTTTCTTAAGCCAATACGTGGAAACTGGGAGCTTTCCTATAAACATTCTGCTTTTTAGCTTCCTATAAGAATTGGAAGACTCATACACACTGAGCAGTCCTCCTGCATAGACCTTTGGCTGAGCTGGGCTAGAACAGCCATATCCTTTCTAGTTTGGTATAGCAAATTACCTCTGGCTCATTTCTTTCACATAATAGGTATATCTATTCTCATCTGGACACATGAGTTTGCTGCCTCCATAACTCATCATACCTCTCTGTTCTTTGTCTTCTACTGATCTCTAGAGGATTGGGGGGGGCTCTTATTTTTGAGATACCTTCTTTTGAATTCCCAAGTCTTCTGAAAATTCAGGTAGGCGAAACAGTGGAGATAAGTTGATACAAGTATTCAAGTGTGCGTTCAGTCTCAAGTGAAACCCAACCAAATTCTCTGATGGCCATCAGTTTTAGGGGAATTTCTGGCCAGTGAATTAGGAAACTTTTTCCTCACTAGATATTAGAAATAATCTATTTTATAAGCCAGTGAGTAAAAATTTCAGATATCAGTCAGAAATATTTTTTGGCAAAGCCTCTTTATTCTCTACTCAAAATATTGATAAACAATGAAATATTACTCATACTAGTTACTCAACCCTCTGCTGGTGAAGTCTCTTTCCTTAACTATTGAATTATTTCAAAGATCCAAACAGGAATTAGAGATCTTATTCTATTTCATGCAACCATCTTTCTTCGGGTTGGCAGGAAAAAAATAAAAGAGGCTTGCCTGGGAAGAACACAACATTCACTAACTGGTCATTGCTTCCTTCCCTTAAGGGAAGCCTCTTTCTTTAATACTCAAGGTGATGGACAATGATGATCTCTGATTAATATTTTTACATTCTCATGTGGGGCATTGAAAGGCAGCTTTTATCAGAGATTTTTCTGTCAGAGATGACTTAATTTAAACCAAAAAAATAAGTAGTTCATGGACTTCATTATTTCCTTGTTATCATTTATATAAATGATTTCATTCGAAGGGGAATCCTTACTGTGTCATATTCTCCTGACAGGGAAGCATTGTGACATGGCAAATGGCAAAAAAGCCCTCATGGCCAACTTCTTCAGGGTAATTTAAGAGTCTCAGGCATCCCACCATATAGTCCTTTCCATCCAACCTCCAAGTCTATACAAAATAAGCCCGTGACTCTCAATCTTTAATGAGGGAGCTTCTCACAATGCAGATTCCTGGGTCCTACTTTTAGAGACTCCAGTTTTCACCAATTCTGGGATGGGGCTGAAGATTATGTATTTTTTAACAGATAACTCTGATGTAAATGATCTGTGTATACACACTGGAAAATCACTGCTAGCATCTTGATTTTAAAATCACACTAAGGATATAACTCTCTAGTAATAACCATTACTGAAAACACATTCTAATGTTGATGTTGCAGTTTGGGAGGAGATTGAGTACTTTAAAATTTGGTACATTGTAATGATGGGAATAAGCACATAACATGGGAACTTTAAGGTTACTTAATTCTCTATAATTTCATAAAGTTTCCTTTATAGTAATCAAATCTCAGAAATGAGAATAGGTATATAACATAAGACAGAAAAATGAGTGGATGAGGACAAGTTTCTCTTGAAAAGATGTGTCCTTAAAAGGCATCAGATAGTGCTTGAAGTTGAGTGGAAGAGGCAAGGTATCATCTTTCAGTTTTCTAAAAATCAGTTAAGAAGATTTTCTGCTGGAAATCACAGATTACCCAACTATTAATTACATAATCCAAAAAGACATTAAAATATTTCACAAAACAAGAAGGCTGAAAGTAGGGATTCCAGAGATGGTGCCCAATGACCTAAGTGTGTTCTTCTCTGCCATCCTCAGAATGTCGGCTATTGTTCTCTATGCTTCACAGTCATAAGACTGCTGCATCTTCATACATTCAAGGCAGAAAGAAGCCAAAACCCTCCCAAAAGCACACCCTTTACCCTCCCCCTATATCTCACTGGTCCAAACTACCTAGAACTAGGTCACACCAACCATTAATAAAGGAGGATGAGCTTACATTCTTCTTTAAGACAAGTGAGAGCTCATGCCTGGTCTGGAGGGAAAACCCACTTTTGTTGAAATACTGCTAGAAAAAAAAATCAAGGTTCTTTAAATTGTCATATAAACTATAAAAAACTGGGAAATGACAATAGGCAACTAATCATATGGGCTTCCATTTTGAAATTATCCTTTGGACTTTAGTGGTTGCATAATCTTAGGAATGCATTGAGACTGTGGTGGTAGAGTGAGAAGGTAGTTTAATTGAGGCAGCAGAGGCACGTGCAGATTCTGTTCTGAGTTGTGGGATAGTCCTCTTGAACATTTTCTTTCTTTTGCTGTTGTTGTTGTTGTCATTATTGTTTATCAGGCCTGGGCTGGGTTCAAACCCACCAGTCCCAGTGTATGTAACTGGCACTGTAAGCACTGAGCTACAGGCACCAAGCCCATCTTGAACATTTTCAGTAATAGTAGCCTCCTTATTACCAAAGAGCAGCTGCTTTATTAGTTACTTGACAGTATCATACTTTAAGGAAATGAAGAAAAACACTTGGGAAAGAGAGGAGTTTGCCCAATATGCCAGAAGTAACAGATTTATTATTGTTCTATCTAAAAATGCTTGGCAGGTGTATAGTGAAGGTTGATTACATATAAAGTAATACTATGTGTACAATCAAATTTATCTGGTGATAAAATCTATATCATTATATATAGATCATTATACATATAAGACATATATATATATGATAGCCATAACTTTATGGTACCACTTAGCCCTTAAACAATGGTAATAGTATGATCACAAAAATAGATGTATGAATTAGTATTCATTTTGCACAAGGTGGGCTAGGATTAATGGAGGTAAATGAGGATAGGGAGGGGGGGCAGGTGGATAGGAAGGAGGTTAGGGTAAGTGAGGGGAGATTGAGCAATTCGGGAAGTTAATCCCAGAGTAGTAGGAAGAATCCTCAGGGCATCTGAAGTGCTGCACGTCACTATCTTCAGCTATAGAGATTATCCATGGTCTGATATTCTGCAAAATTCTGGCTAGTGAGCTTGTTCTCAAACCCAGGAACTCAGACCACAAATACACGGGAGGCAGTATAAAGAATACATCTTCTGTGGCTCAGTGCCTGTAGCTCAGTGGCTAGGGCGCCAGCCACATACAACAGAGCTGGCCGGTTTGAGCCCAGCCCAGGTCTGCCAAATAACAATGACAACTAAAACCAAAAAATAGCTGGACATTGTGGTGGGCACCTGTAGCCCCAGCTACTTGGGAGGCTAAGGCAAGAGAATCCCTCAAGCCCAAGAGTTAGAGGTTGCTGTGAGCTGTGACACTATAGCTCTCTACTGTGTCATAATGAAACTCTGTCTCCAAAAAAAAAAAAAAAAGAATACATCTTCCCTGATGAGAGACATCGTCACAGAAAACTTGGTTTTTAAGCTCCTAACTGAGGGTAGTGATAAACAAAGCAGTGACTAATATCTTTCTCATGAAAAGGGAGTGGAGAGCCACAAAATCCCCTATCTTTCCCTCCTCTTGGAGTTGTGTTTTCCTTAAAGGAAAAATCTGTAAGGAACAATGAAAGGCTGTCCACTTGCCCCCCAATCTCCAAATCCACCAAGAAAAGAGAACAAGACCCCAAGAGTGATAAGGACAGAGGAGAGTGACCTTGGGGAAAGTACTGAAATATCTGATGGTGTAAATACACTAATACTTTTGAGAGGTTGAAAAGGAGGCTATAATTCACCTTTCATTCATTCAGAGAGCATTTATTGAGCACCTAGTAGTCTCTCCAAACCATTCTATAGATAAAGTACCATTCTAATAAGAAATCTCATTAGAATTTTTCCATGGATCTTACTCCAGGGCTGGTTTAAAACATACTATTTAACACAGAGACCTACTCCCAGCTTCCCCAGGCCTTTTACACCCCATCAACAGGGGCTACAAAGGAGCAGCACACAAGCGACACAGTTGAAAGATCTGTCCTCTCATGATCAGCTTGCCTTTATCAGCAGGAGTCAAGCGAGAGCCCCATACACTTGAAAAAAGACTTCTCTCTTAGCAGGGGTCAGGAATGTTCAAAGAGCACAGGATCTAACCTCTGTTGTCAGGGCCAATAGGGAACTCCTTGAACTTGCAGTAAGATTCCTCCTTCCTAAGTGTCTTTGCCTCCATATACAGGGACAAGGGAAAGCCCTGGAAACCCACTACCCCTAGCTTCTTCAACACTCATAGTTTTGCCATGAGAATCTGCCTGGCACCCCCTAGAATTAATCTGTTAAAACTGCAGGCAGCACAATACTCCCATTACCACTCATTTCCCATTCTAATTTATAGACTGGTCACACCCCCTATTTTATTTCCTTCTCCCATTTCTTCCTAACTTCCTTTAACACTGTGTCCTTTGGAATTCATGATCCATCATCAATAAACAGTTCTATATCTTCAGCTTTCTCCAGAGGTTCCCCTCTCTTCCTTGATTTATTCAATTGGCGTCTCTTAAGCTTACTTCTACACCATCAAGAGGTAAGATGTTTTTTCTTCCATTTCATTTGGGGCTGGAGTAGGAGTATGTGTCTTCTCTGCTTTTTGTCACCATATTCAGAGCATTCTCACTCCCTTGTCCCTAAAAAAACCCAACTCAGATGTGAATCTCAGGTCTTCAGACTATATCACCTACTACCTGCATTATTGCTTCTGTCTGCTAGCCCCTGTTACTGTCCTCCATTTCTTTTCTTTCTTCATTATATTTCCTTTCTGCAGAATCTGAACATTTTATTTTTTTAAACTTCAGCCTTATTGAGGTCTAATTAACAGATCAAAATTTTATATGTTCAAAGTATTCAATATGATGTTTTGACATACACATGCCTTGTGAAACGATTACCACAGTCAAACTTATTGACATATCTATCAGGTCACCTAATTATTGTCTTTTTTTTTTTTTTAAAGACTGTGTCTCACGTTGGTGCCCTGGGTGGAGTGCTATGGCATCATCATAGCTCACCACAACCTCAATCTTGGGCTCAAGCTATCTTCTTACCTCAGCCTTCTAAGTAACTAGGACTATAGGCATGTGCCACAATGCCCAGCTAATTTTTCTTCTATTTTTTGGTAGAGATTGGGTCTCCCTCTTGCTCAGGCTAGTCTTGAACTCCTGAGCTCAAGCAATCCATTCTCCTCTCAAAGTGCTAGGATTACAGGTGTGAGCCACTACACCTGACTTGGAAGTCATAAATTTATGCTTAACTATAAATTCTCATGTATAGAATCTGACTATTCTCCTTAGCAAAACCCCCAAGTATCTTCTCCTTAAATTAAGGCTAGGGTGAAAATGATTGCTATAATTCAGTAAATATCAATAAATTATTGAATGCCAGACTCTGGGCTCAGTGTTTTCATACATTTGTTCACTTAATCTTCCTGGCAGTCCCGTAAGGCAGGTAGTGTTCCCTTAATTTATAGGTAGAAACTGAGAAAAAGAGAATGTTTAATTTTCAATAAAGTTCTTTCCTATGAACTTTATACAACTTTTGTTTTAATTAGAATAACTTAAAAATTCTGGTTTGAATAGTCAAAGACAAAAAAGTACCCATGTAGATGGTCTGAACTAAAGAAATCATGTACACTTGAGAATGCTGTCCTATGAAAGAGAATCTGTCAATGGCTACAGTGGATTTATTGTGGAGTGGTTTCTTCATGACACCAGAGACCCAGAGCAATGCCAGGGCAATGTAGCCAACAGACAACCAGTACCACTGGGGGACATGGGGGTAGAAGGGAGTGGGTGCGAAAGCAGGAGGGAACACCTGCTTATTGTTAGCTACAGTATACTTCTAAAATTAGGTCGTTTAGCTTTCTTTACTCCCAATTTTGTATTTTTAAACCTCTAAGAAAATTAAAAGAATAGTACAGTGAAGAACCATGTACTATTCACATAGATTCAAAAGTCATCAACAATTTTCCATAATTTCTTCTGTCTCTTTGTATGTTATAGTTTTTATTTGGCTGATCCACTTTAAAAGTTAGTTGTAGACATCTCTGATGCTTTTGCATGTATCTCCCAAGAACACAGTCATTCTACATAATAACAATTCAGTTATTATACTTAAATTTTTATTATCTAAATTTTCAAACCTCCCAATTATCCCAGTAATAGCCTTTATAGATTATTTCCCTCTAATTGAGGATCCCATTACAGATCTTCCCTTGCATTTAGTTTTCAAGTTTCTTTAGTCTCCGTTAATCTAGAACACTTGCCCATCCTTTGTCTTTCAGGACATTGATCTCAGAGAAGTGTCCAGGCCAGTTGTTTTCTAGGCTGTTCTTCAGTATGGATTAACATGATTTTTTTCTGTCATAATTAAATTCACATCAAACATTTTTGACAGGAATACTACATAGAGGATGTTGACATTAGTTCTAACAAATAATCTTGATAAATGTATTAATATTTTTCATTTCAGTAAAGTACATGATTACATGTACATTTTCAAAATTTATTTTCTTTGCTTATAATCCAGCTTTACTCACAAATGTTAAATACGAGATGAAATGCTATATAGTACTGTCATAAATAAAAAATCTCTTGTAGATCAGCAGATTACTTATTTTCATAGACAAATTTTAAAATTAAGAATGATGAAGCCTAAAATGTATGAATGTAACTGGCTTAAATATTTATGTATTTTGGCTCGGTGCCTGTGGCTCAAGCAGCTAAGGCGCCAGCCACATATACCTGAGCTGGAGGGTTCAAATCCAGCCCAGGGCTGCCAAACAACAATGACGGCTGCAACCAAAAAATAGCTGGGCGTTGTGGTGGGTGCCTGTAGTCCCAGCTACTTGGAAGGCTGAGGCAAGAGAATCACTTGAGCCAGGAGTTGGAGGTTGCTGTGAGCTGTGATGCCACCGCACTCTACCTAGAGCGACAGCTTGAGGCTCTGTCTCAAAAAAAATAAAATGTGTGTATATATATATTTGTGTATTTATTGTTTATAATACTGATAAATGTATTATATTATGTCTATCCTGGTGATATTAAGATTCTAGTAATGAGATTCTAGTAATATGAACTCTTTTCAGTAAATCCTAATAAGTCTTTTCAGAAAAGAAAAATTAGGCTCGGCGCCTATGGCTCAACCCGCTAAGGCGCCAGCCATGTACACCTAAGGTGGCGGGTTGGAATCCCCAGCCCGGACCCGCCAAAACAACAATGATGGCTGCAACCAAAAAAATAACTGGGCGGTGTGGTGGGCGCCTGTGGTCCCAGCTACTTGGGAGGCAGAGGCAGGAGACTCGCTTGAGCCCAGGAGTTGGAGGTTGCTGTGAGCTATAATGCCACGGCACTCTACCCAGGGGGACAGCTTGAGGCTCTGTCTCAAAAAAAAAAAAAGTACTGATACACATGGCTGGGCTCCCATAACACAGTGGTTACAGTGCCAACCCACTGAGGGTGGCAGGTTCGAACCCGACCTAGGCCAGCTAATCAACTGCAACAACAAAAAAAGTAGCTGGGTATTGTGATGGGCGCCTGTGGTCCCAGTTACTTGGGAAGCTGAGGCGAGAGAATTCCTTAAGCCCAGGAGTTGAAGGTTGCTGTCAGCTGTGACAGATGCCACAGTACTCTACCAAGGGTGACATAGTGAGACTCTTAGTCTCAAAGAAAAAAAAAAAGTACTGACACACAACAGTTAAATTTAGAAAATACAATAGGGCCAGGTATGATTGTCTCATGCCTACTGGGAGGCCCAGGCAAGTGAACTACTTGAGCTCAGGAATTTAAAACTAGCCTCAGCAAGACCAAGACTCTGTCTCTAATAAAAATACAAAGTAACTAGCTGGGTATAGTGGTGTATTCCCAGTTACTGGGGAAGCTGAGGCAATAGGATCTCTTAAGGCCAAGAGTTTGAGGTTGCTGTGAGCTATGATGCCACAACATTCTACAGGGTGACAAAGTGAGACTCTGTGTCAAAAAAAAAAAAAAAAAATAAGCTGAAAATACAATCATGCCAAAGGCTAATATACTCATCTAGTAAAAGCCTCATTACTCCTAAAAATTTCTTCTCCTGTATAATTAGGTAAAAAAATAAGAATTTCAGTAAGTTGAGACCTTACATAGATTTTTTTACTTGCTTTCCCTTCATATTTATATTTCAAAAGATATTTCCAGGGCTGGGCATAGGGGCTCACACCTGTGATCCTAGCACTCTGGGAGGCCCATGTGGGTGGATCACCTGCGCTCAGGAGCTTGAGACAAGCCTGAGCAAAGGAGCAAGACCCCATTTCTAAAAAATAGCCAGGTGTTGTGGTGGGTGCCTGTAATCCCAGCTACTTAGGAGGCTGAGACAAGAGGATTGCTTGAGCCCAAGTGTGTGAGCTGTGATGAGCCATGGCACTCTACCAAGGGTGACAAAGTGAGACACTATCTCAAAAAAAAAATCAAAAATAAATGTTTCCACATATAATAGGTATGGAAAATTAAACTGTTTCATATTTCTAGCAACTTTAAAAAAACAAAACCAAGGATGGGAGCAGTGGCTCATGCTTGTAATCCTAGCACTCTGGGAGATCAAGGCAGGTGAACTGCTTGAGCTCAGAAGTTCAAGACTACTCTGAGCAAGAGTAGGACCATCCTACTAAAAATAGAAAAACCAGCGGGATTTTGTGGCAAGTACCTATAGTAGATCCTCTCAAGAGGATCGCTTGAGAGTTTGAGGTTGCTGTGGGGTTATGACCCCAAGGCACTATACCAAGGGTACCAAGGAGAGACTGTTTCAAAAAAAAACCAAAAAACCAAGATCAACTGATAAGAGACCAAATAAACTACTTCATCTTATTCTTTATCTTATCACCTGATGTTATTTCACATAATGTTTCTTGGTTTTTAGCGTTTAGTGTTGCTCAAAAATTATGTAAGATTTAAGAAGAAGACTTTATTCTAGTGTGGCTCAAAACTTATTTACCTGCTTCTTTCTGCTTCTGAAGCAATTTTCACTGAGCGGTGGTAGCAGGTGCCTTCGGGGTTCAGAAGCTCCCCAGGATCTTCTCTGCTGACTGTTAACAGTGCTTCAAAAGAAGGTATGCATGGCAGCTGGCTGACAGAATCCTGAGGCACTTCTAAGCCTCAAAGGCGCCCACTGCCAAGGCTCAGCAGTTCAGCAAAACCTGCTTCAGGAGGAGTTAAATATGGGACTTTCTAAAAACAAACACAAGCCAAAAAATCAGGCCAAGTAAAAACAGAGAAGTCAGTAATAACTTAAGCACACTCATTTCCTTTAAATATTAGTTTAAAAATTAGTGCTAACATGAAAAGCAATCTAATGGGAAAACTCAGCCCTCAGCTAAAACTATAAGTTTTAATTCTGTATACATATTATTTGCTGTTTGAGAAAATAAATAAAAAGATATGTTATCTTATTATAGTTTGGATCTATGAAACTTACTAAGTCAGACCAGTCACGGTGGTTCATGCCTGTAATCCTAACACTCTGGGAGGCCAAGGTGGGTAGAATGCCTCAGCTCAGGAGTTCGAGACCAGCCTGAGAAAGAGCAAGACTCATCTCTAAAAAAATAGCTGGGTGTTGTGGTGGGCACCTGTAATCCCAGCTACTTGGGAGGCTGAGGCAAGAGGACTGACTGCTTGAACCCAAGAGTTTGAGGTTGCTGTGAGCTATGATGCCATGGCACTGTACCAAGGGCAACAAAGTAAGACTCTGCCTCAAAAAAATTAAAAGAATCTTACTAAGTTGTAAAATGCAAATTAGGTAGTAATAAGTATGTGTCCAAGTCTTTTTCCACTTACAAAAACCACAATGAACGAGGAAAAATGTGATATTTTTTGGAACTCTAAAGCTTACCTATGGATTGTGGAGAATCCATGTAAGGATTACATTTTGCATAGTGGGAGCGGTCTGTAGCCAGCATCACTTCAAATACTTTATCTGTCTTGATGATTCCATTTTCTGAAATAGATGAGGCAAATCTGTTCAACAGAGTGACATGATCAGATGTATTTGAGAATAATTACTCTAGTTCTGCTGTAGAAATTAGACTGGAAGACAACATGATTGGATGTTACTGAAATGGTGCAGGTAATGGCAAATGGTCTTTAATAATGACTAACACTAAGAACAGAGAAAAGTAGGAAGATTTGAGTTATACTTAGAAGGTAACTGGATTTGGGGAGGGAGTAGGGGTAATGTCATTCACTGATTTCAAAGATCTTGGGGAAGGATCAGTGTTAAAGAAGAAAAGGATACTCCTAGTCAGCTGGACACATGGATCTGGGGCTCAGAAAAGAGATCTAGGATAAAGATATAAATTTCTATTTATATAGATGGCCACTGAAACAATGAAAGTGAATTATAAGTGGCTAGGTAAGAATAAACAGAAAAGAAAAGCAAAAGCCAACACTTTGGACATAAGCAAAGGAAGCAGAGCCTTCAAAGATAAGGACCAGCCACAGAGCAGGATGAAAAACAGGCAGGTATATTGTTATAGAGCCCAGGAAAAGTGACTTTTTCAAGAGGGCAAGCAAGACCAATACTATATACTTGGCTTCCTCAACAATTAGTTCTTTGAGATTAAATAAATATTAAACTTCAGAAACCCTCATGGCACCACACATATAGTTATTGCATAATAAAAAGCTTTATTTACAGGTGGTACCTGTGGCTCAGTGGGTAAGGGCGCTGGCCCCATATACCAAGGGTAGTGGGTTCAAACCCAGCCCCGGCTAAACTGCAACAACAACAAAAAATAGCTGGGCATTGTAGCGGGCACCTGTAGTCCCAGCTACTGAGGAGGCTGAGGCAAGAGAATTGCCTAAGCCCAAGAGTTGGAGGTTGCTGTGAGCTGTGTGATGCCACAACAGCACTCTACCAAGGACAACAAAGTGAGACTCTCTCTCTTAAAAAAAAAAAAAAAACTTTATTATCATTGAGTATATTTAATATTTAACACATACGAGACACAGTGCTTCATGTGTAGGTTTATAAAAATAAACCAGAGAACACAGTTTCTACCCTCACAGATCTAAAATCCATAAAATTAAATTCATAGGGCGGTGCCTGTGGCTCAGTGAATAGGGCACTGGCCCCATAAACTGAGGGTGGCAGGTTCAAACCCAGCTCCAGCTGAACTGCAACAAAAAAATAGTCAGGCATTGTGGAAGGTGTCAGTAGTCCCAGCGGCTCGGGAGGCTGAGGCAAGAGAATCACCTAAGCCCAGGAGTTGGAGGTTGCTGTGAGCTGTGATGCCATAGCACTCTACTGAGGGCAATAAAGTGAAACTCTGTCTCTACAAAAAATAAAAAATAAATTTTTAAACTTTAATTTAATATCTCAGAAATAAATGTTTTTAACCAAAACATGCTTTTGCTGGCTTGGCGCCCATAGCCGAGTGAGTAGGGCACTGGCCACATACACTGAGGCTGGCATGTTTAAGCCCAGTCTGGACCTGCTAAACAACAACAACTATAACCAAAAATAGCCGGGCAAGGCTTGGGGCCTGTGGCTCAAGTGGCTAAAGCACCAGCCACATATACCTAAGGTGGCGGGTTCGAATCCCCAGCCCGGGCCCACCAAACAACAATGGCTGCAACCAAAAAATGGCCAGGCATTGTGGCGGGCGCCTGTAGTCCCAGCTACTTGGGAGGCTGAGGCAGGAGACTCGCTTGAGCCCAGGAGTTGGAGGTTGCTGTGAGCGTGATGCCATGGCACTCTACCCAGGGG
>CAUYTI010078422.1:0-22344 GCA_963575145.1 Galago senegalensis
TGGTCCCAGCTACTTGGGAGGCGGAGGCAAGAGACTCGCTTGAGCCTAGGAGTTGGAGGTTGCTGTGAGCTGTAATGCCACGGCACTCTACCCAGGGGGACAGCTTGAGGCTCTGTCTCAAAAAAAAAAAAAAAAAAAAAAAATGAAATTACAGAGTGCCTGTTGATTGCATCAGGAAAGTAATCAGTTATGTGTTGAGATAAATCATTCTTCTTACAGAATTATCCTATTAGGCTCATGCCTGTAATCCTTGCCCTCTGGAAGGCCAAGGCGGAGGAATTGCCTGAGCTCACAGGTTCGAGACCAGCCTGAGCCTCATTTCTAAAAATGAGAGCAAGACCTCATTTCTAAAAATAGCTGGGCATTGTGGCAGGTGCCTGTAGTCCCAGCTACTTGGGAGACTGAGGCAAGAGAATCTCTTGAGCCCAAGAGTTTGAGGTTGCTATGAGCTGTGATGACATACACTCTACCGAGGGCAACAAAGTGAGACTGTCTCCAAAAAATAAAATAAATTTAAGTGAGAAGAAAGTTGGTGTCATAGTCACTCTAATGATCCCAGCTATGTGAAATCTTGTAGATAGTTCAGGTTATCTACAAGACCACTCTAGAGTAATCAGACCAAGAATTTGTAATTGGAGGGGTCTCAGCATATTGCCAGCATATGATGGGTGTATTTGAAAGAGGCAGAGCTCCTTACACACATGTTATATGCTGGTAGTTCCAAGTAACAGATAGACATTAACTTATTTAATCTGTGTATTAACTTTATGAGGGAGGTATTATTATATCTCTTTTACAGTTGAGGAAACTGAGGCATAGAGTGGTAAAGTAACATGCCATGATCATACAGGAAACGGAAGAGCCAGGATTTGAACTTGGAAGACAGACTTCAGAGTTGGTTCATAATAACACCGTATAACTACTAGCTTTGTCTTAAATCCAATGACTTTCAGTTCTTTTGCACTCTACAGTGATTCCAGTGGTAGGAGGATGAGTGCAGAGTGGGGACTAAGGCTGCACATCCTAGAAGGGTCACAGTTCATTGATGCTCATAAGGGACTGTGGAGAGCCTGGAGCTTCCCAGTGACCACTGCTCTCCTCTCTCCCCACTTCCCATCTCACCTTTTAGGCGCACCCTGGCTGACATCATCATGGAGAAGCTAACTGAGAAGCAAACAGAGGTTGAGACGGTCATGTCAGAGGTGTCAGGCTTCCCTATGCCCCAACTGGACCCCCGGGTCCTGGAGGTGTACAGGGGCGTCCGGGAGGTAAGAGCTGAGAGGGGAGCCAAGGTGGAATAACCTTACAGGGGCTGTGAGCACCTGCCTCAGGGGTTTTTGCCCACATCCTACACCAAATCAGGCATGATAACAGGAAACAGACTTAAGGGTCAGTGTGTAGGTTCAGATTCCTGCTCTGCCTATTAGTGAGCTGACAGTCTTGGGTCAGTTGCTGGAACTCTTTTATCATTGTAAAGTAAACAGAATAGTACCTCCTTAAAGGGTTTTTGTGAGGGTGAAGTGAATTAATATATAAGAAGCATTCAGATGGGCGGTGCCTGTGGCTCAGTGAGTAGGGCACTGGCCCCATATACCTAGGGTGGCAGGTTCAAACCCAGCCCCGGCCAAACGCAACAATAAAATAGGTGGGTGTTGTGGCAGGCACCTGTAGTCTCAGCTACTTGGTAGGCCAAGGCAAGAGAATTGCTTAAGCCCAAGAGCTGAAGGTTGCTGTGAGCTATGACGCCATGGTACTCTACCGAGAGCAACAAAGTGAGACTGTCTCTTAAAAAAAAAAAAAAAAAAGAGGCATCCAGATAAGCACCTGGCACATAGCAAGCAGTAGTTTATTAATGATGATTATTTTACCTCCCTCATCCCTAGGTGTTATCTAAGTACCGCAGTGGGAAACTGCCCAAGGCATTTAAGATCATCCCTGCACTCTCCAACTGGGAGCAGATCCTCTATGTCACAGAGCCTGAGGCCTGGACTGCAGCTGCCATGTACCAAGCCACCAGGTAGAGTCTATAGGTGAAGGCTGGGCCAGGGATATACAAGCTTTGCCATTACATTTGAGCTTGTCCCAGAGCTCTCTTTTGTGCTTCTATATTTCATCATTTTCCTAGCTTTTCCTATTTCATTTTGGGGGGCCAAGATGCAGGTGGGAATAATACCCTAGGATGAATTCTAAGGGAAAGCTATAGCAACTAGGATATAACCCTGTCAGAGTGGCCTTAGAAGTCTGTGGCTGCCTGGACATGCTCACGTGCCTTGGGAAAGTAGGGTGCAGAGGACTCATGCTGGGGGGAGGAAGATGAGTAGCTAAGGAACCATCAGTTCAGAAGCACTCTGGTTCTGCCAGTGAGACACATTAATCATTTGGGTACCTGTTGCCTCCCCTCTTCTTTCTCTAGTCAAACCTTGGTTCTCCATGCTCACAGTTCTCCCACACATCCCTCATTGAGAGCAGTTCCATATATTACTTTAAAGTCTCTTGCATGCACACTGATACCTGAAGGGCCAGGTCCAGACCATCAATGTGACTTAGGAACTCCCCTCTTATGCCCCACTAGGATTTTTGCCTCTAACCTGAAGGAACGCATGGCCCAGCGCTTCTACAACCTTGTTCTGCTGCCCCGGGTACGAGATGACATCGCTGAATACAAACGACTCAACTTCCACCTCTACATGGCACTCAAGAAGGCCCTGTTCAAACCTGGAGCCTGGTTCAAAGGTGGGAGCCCAGAGGCAGGGAAGAAAGGGAAAGGCCAGGCTTCTGGGGGGGAAAGCAGCAGACCTGACTTGAGAAGTGGCTGTCTCTAAGACCAAGTTTTAGTCTCTGGGGTCGTGGGGAATGCTTCCTACTATAATACCTTTCTCTCACCCTGGACTCAAAATGACTGCCCTCTGATCCTCCCCAGGGATCCTGATCCCACTGTGCGAATCGGGCACTTGTACCCTCCGGGAAGCCATCATTGTGGGTAGCATCATCACCAAGTGCTCCATCCCCGTGTTGCATTCCAGGTAGTGTTGGTGGGAGTGGAGGAGAACTGGTCAATATTCAGATAATGCAATTGCCGGGACTTGGGATGGTGGTCAGAGTAGGGAAGGAGTTAACATTAGCCCTTAACTCCTTGGGTTTGTGGCTTGTTCAAACCAGCGGTTATATCCTTATTCCACTAGAATAAAAGCTCCACAAGAACAGTCCCAGCCTGGCTTGTGGTATGTGCTCCATAAATAGTTGAAAAATGAATAGGGAACACAGGAAGAAAGGAGATTAGGGGTGGAGATGTCAGGGTGTTTGGACATACCCCAGCTGGTTATTGAGACCAACAGTCTAAGCCAGAGGTAGCAATTTGGGATGGATCTGTCTAGAGATGATAACTGGAGTCAAGGGAGTATAATAAGATTGGGTAGGTGGGAAGGAGGCCTGAGATTGCTCTTTTAGGAATCCTATAGTGTAAGAGCTGGGGGCGGGGGGTGGGGGGAAGAGGGGAGGTGAGGTGAAGTTGATCCTTCTCTAATCCCACCTGACCTCCCTTTCCCATCAGTGCAGCCATGCTGAAAATTGCTGAGATGGAATACAGTGGTGCCAACAGCATCTTCCTGCGACTGCTGCTGGATAAGAAGTATGCACTGCCTTACCGAGTGCTGGATGCCCTCGTCTTCCACTTCCTGGGGTTCCGGACAGAGACTCGTGAGCTGCCTGTGCTCTGGCACCAGTGCCTCCTGACTTTGGTCCAGCGCTACAAGGCAGACTTGGCCACAGATCAGAAAGAGGCCCTCCTGGAACTGCTCCGGCTACAGCCCCATGCACAACTGTCTCCCGAAATCAGGCGTGAGCTTCAGAGTGCAGTGCCCCGCGATGTGGAAGATGTTCCCATCACCATGGAGTGAAGAAACAGTCACCTGTTCTAATCCAAGGGTCATGGGAATATGCCAGGCCCCCTGTTGGTGACTAAAGACACTGCGCCTTAATGAGAGAAGACCCAGGTCAGGGCAGTAAGGGGTCACAGGGGCCTCTGTGGCTCCCTGCATAAGACGAGAAGGATGGCAGGCCTGGCCGGCTCCCCACTCCACTCTAGGCCTGCTTTCTGCTCAGTTCTAAAAACTGACTTAAGAGTGGGAATCCCAGCATTGCCTCTCCCCAGCTGGGATTCAGTTTTCTGGCCGTTGCCAAGTCACTGGGATTCGAAAAAAACAAAACAGGTATTTATTGAACCTCTTCATTTTGGTATAGTCATTGGAGGCCTTTTCCTTCTTCAGTTGGAAGGAAAAGACCTTTCCTTCTGTTGCTGTCTCTGAGGTAGATTCTGACCTGGTTTTTACAGAGGCCCTCACCCCTAACCCTCTGAGCTAAACGTTTGTTTCTCCAGGCTACACTCACCTTGACAGCCCTTGTGGAGTGAGGGACATGTTGGCTGCCTCCCCCTCACATGACACTGGCTGCTTTGGTTGAATGCCAGCAACCAGGAGTAGGCTGTCCAAAGATGGTCATGTTTCAACTGTGGATGAAAGGGCTACAAGAAAAAGCCCCTCCTTGAGGAAAATGGAGATGTAGAGGCTAGCTTAAAGATAAGGTTGGCTCAAAGTTAAGTAGATCTGGCTTGGTGCCTGTGGCTCAAGTGGCTAAGGCACCAGCCACATACACCTAAGGTGGCAGGTTTGAATCCAGCCCAGGCCCGCCAAACAATGATGGCTGCAACCAAAAAAAATATTCAGGCATTGTGGAGGGCTCTTGTGGTCCCAGCTAATTGGGAGGTGGAGGCAGGAGACTCACCTGAGCCCAGGAGTTGGAGGTTGCTATGAGATGTGATGTGATAGCACTCTACTCAGGGGGACAGCTTGAGGTGCTGTCTCAAAAAAAAAGGGGGGGGGGATGAGTAGATCTTGGCTCAACCCCTGTAGCACAGTGATGATAGCGCCAGCCATATACACTGAGCCTGGCAGGTTCAAACCCAGCCCACACCAGCTAAATAACAATGACAACTGCAACAAAAAAATAGCTGGGCGTTGTGGTGGGCACCTGTAGTCTCAGCTACTTGGGAGGCTGAGGCAAGACAATCTCTTAAGCCCAAGAATTTGAGGTTGCTGTGAACTGTGATGACACAGCACTCTACCGAGGGCTACATTGACTACCAAGTCAAGAAAGTATGAGTAGATCCTAAGTTAACTTCCATGTTTCCATAAGAAACTTTATGTCTTCTTCAAGATAAAGGCCATGTTCTACTTGGGAGGCTGAGGCAAGAGAATCACTTAAACCCAAGAGTTAAAGGTTGCTGTATCTGTGACATCACAGCACTCAAATGAGGGCGAAAAAAGATAATGGCCATGTTTGTTATAATCTTTATCACTTAACTATTTAACATGTGTAGAGGTAAAGCTATCCTGTTGCCTTTATTTTTTGAGACAGAGCCTCAGGCTGTCACCCTGGGTAAAGTGCTATGGCATCACAACTCATAGCAACCTCCAACTCCTGGGCTCAAGCGATTCTCCTGCCTCTGCCCCCAAGTAGCTGGGACTACAAGTGTTCACCACAACACCTGGCTATTTTGTGGTTGCAGCCATCATTGTTATTTGGTGGGCCTGGGCTGGATTCGAACCCGCCAGCTCAGGTGTATATGGCTGGTACCTTAGCTGCTTGCTTGAGCCATAGGCATGGAGCCCCTGTTGCTTTTTTTTTTTTTTTTTTAGAGACAGTCTCACTTTGTAGCCCTCAGTAGAGTACTATGGCATCACAGCTCACAGCAACCTCCAACTCCTGGGCTTAAGCGATTCTCTTGCCTCAGCCTCCCAAGTAGCTGGGACTACAAGGTTCACCACAATATCCAGCTATTTTTTTGTTGCAGTTTGGCTGGGGCCAGGTTGGAACTCGCCACCCTCAGTATATGGGGCCGGCACCCTACCCACTGAGCCACAGGCACTGCCCCTCTGTTGTCTTTTTTGAAGAGTATCATTCATTAAGTTTTTGAGTGCTATACCTCAAGCTCCATTTTCCCCAAAAGCCCTATGGTTTTTGTTGTGCAGTTTTGCATAGCATAGTGATTTTCAGGAAAACAGGTCACCTTATAAAGCAGAACTATATTGGGAGCAGAGACCATTTACCTCACAAAGCCTAAAAGACTTGGTGATCCCTGCTTTAGGCCATTGACTTCCACACCTCATTACATCAGAATCACAGTCTAGAAATAGGCTTCTTCTACCCATACCACCACCCAAACCAAGCCAAAGCCACTTTTATTCCAGAATCTTTATTAAGGTAGCGTGATGGTCCTGGGCCACCAGCCTAAACCTTGTGGCCTTAGGAAAGACCTGTGTCAATAGGACTTGCCTCCCTCTCCAGCTGGGCCTAGCCAGCTCTAGAGCATCCCTGCATCATCCTGCCTAGAGGATGGAGCAGAGGCCCAAAGGGAGAGGAGGGCATGACCCAATTCCAGGCTGTAGCAGCTCCTTGGCCACAAAGATTCTTTAGCCAGTTGCAGAGGGGAGGGAAACAGCAACCACCAGGGTTACCACCATTTGTGGGATAGACAGGTCCCACTACACACTTACAGTTGTACTCAAAGCAATTAATAAATTAAAATAACTCCTTCCTTCAGCACCGAGCTCCTCAATCACCTGGGAGAAACTGAGCAGAAAGCAAAGCAAGGAGGAATACCATAGGTTTTTGCCCCTCTGGCCAAGACCTAGGCCCCTCCCTCTAGGAGCAGCTGTGAGCAAGGATTAAATGGGGCTTCCAAAGTGTGCTTAGACGAGCCATCTAGACTGTTGCCCCTCATGTGTCTTTATCAGTCATGCCTGAAATTTCATCTTTGGAAGGACCCCAATCCAAATACAATAACCCTAGAAGGGACAACACCTTTAGAAGGCACTGGGGCATTTTGGCAATTGAGAACATGAGAGCCCTAGAGGAGGGAAGCCTCAGAAAAAATGCTGGTGCATGTATTTCACCTATTCCGATGTCTGACCAGCCTAGCCCACTCCCAGCTAAAGTCAGGGAAGGAGCTGAGCTGGATAGATGCAAGGAGGAGGAGGAAGAGGAGTTCAACTAGCCTCCCATACACAATCATGGCTGGTCAGGCCCCTTAGTGCACACGCAGGGATAGGTAGGACCTGACCCCGTTGGGCTTTGTGGGGGGAGAAACAGGACCCGCTCAGGCTTCAGATGTGGTATGGTTTGTTCCTGGAGGCAGGTAGATGGTGGCAGTGGCCCCTTCTCTGCTTAGTGGCCACTGGAGGGGCCTCTCCAGGGCTACAGGTGGATGGCTGTGACATCTGTGGGAGTGCTGGTCTGGGTGGGCCCCTGGCTGCTGGAGCCCCGGGGGGCTTTGGGTGCTGGGCTGGAGCTGGTCTGAGCAGCTTCCCTAAGGCTCTCCCTGAGCGCAGCTTCAATCTGCTCCTGACAGGCCCGCAGGCAGTCCTAGGAACACAGGGGAATAGTGAGGAGGGACTGCTCCCCCCAACAACATCTGACAGCAGGGGTGGGGGAAGGATACCTCCCAGCACACAGGGAAGTCAGGGGAGGTTAGGCCACAGCCCAGCCCCAGGAATTGGTCTTCAATTCTCAGAAACTGGCAAGAGGATGTGGCAAGAGGGTGTGAGAGCAGCCCTGCATCTGACACCAAATCCCCCACCCCCTCTCCAGCACACCACTTGGCAAGAAAATGGCACCCAGGGCCAGCACCCTTAACCCTACCCAAGATACTTGCTCTTCTTCAGACCAAGACAGGAGATAAAAAGCCACAGAAGCCCCAGGGCTGTGAAACTAGGACCTGGAACCAGACTGGTGTGGATGCCTCCCTCTACTGGAGACTTAGGGGACAACACTACCCAGCACTCACCACTTCAGTGCCTGTGATCCCTGCCAGCAGCTCGGTGAGCTCCTCCCCAGAGGTGGAACAGGCACCCAGGCCTTGCACTGCAGCCCCGATGCTGCCCGTTGCAATCATGGATGGTGGGTACATGGCAAAGGTGTAATCTTAGAGAAGAGAGGGAACCATGAGGCAAGGAAATATCAAGGATAACAGTCAATGTGGAGTTCTTATTCCTCTGAAAGTGCTAGGCAGCATGAATAGAGCAAGGGGCTTACTAGACAACCCTAGCAGGGACTGAGGAAAGATGTCAGGAAGAGAGAAAGGCAAGAGCCTCTAGAGAGTATCAGGATAAATAGCAAATTTACATAGGTCCAGGGTTGAGCTGGCCAGGGATCAGGGGATAAGTGAGATCCTACCTAGTATGTAAGGGCCTCCATTCATAAGTGTGAATTGAAATGCCCCTTATGGAAACAAAAGTAGAGCCAAGAGAACTAGATCCTGCTTCCCATTTACTGTGAGACTTTGGGCAAGTCACCTTTCTACACCCTCTGTGTCCTCCCTATACATTGGGGGTCTCTGAGATCCTACCTCTGATTATAATCTTTTCTGTATTAAGGCTGCAGGCAGAGGGGATATAATTTTAATAAAAGGAATTTTGAGAGGAACATAGGCTGGGATCTCCTATTATAGTTATTACTCATCCTTAAAGAGTCTTCTGGTTTTTCCAAATTGGCAAAAAGGTGCACAGGGCTCTTACCTGTAGCACAGAGAGCCAAGAAGGTCTGGGCGTGCTTTTTAACCAAGGCCTGTCGATCACTGGGCAGAGAGAGTCGGTGCAGAATCAGGGCTAGGAAATCATGAGCAATCACAGCAGCTAGGTCCCATTTGAGCTTCCCAAGGACCAGCACCTCCCAGTCCTGAGTGATGGAGAAAATGGTGAGGTCACCAACTAGAGAAGGTAGGGGAGGAGCAAAGAGCAGTCTCAGAGAAGGAAGCCCACCAAACGTCTGAAGCTCAAGACCCTAGTTCTGCTTCTTTTTTTTTTTTTGAGACAGACTCTTACTGTGTAGAGTACTATAGCATCATAGCTCACGGCAATCTCAAACTCTTGAGCACAAGTGATCCTCTTGCTCAGGGTGGTCTGGAACTCCTGAACTCAAGCAATCCACCCACCTCAACCTCCTAGAGTGCTAGGATTACAGGCGTGAGCCGCTACACCCGGCCCTTGCTTCTGGTTATAATACCTGGCACCATGGAGTCCCAGACAGAGAAGAGCTGCAGGGATTTACTTTGAACATTTATTGATCAGTTGCCTAGGTGGCAGGGCAACATGCTTTACATACATTATCCCTTCTAAGCCTGTCTGATTATCTCTAAGGGGCCAATGATCAGGACTTCATTCAGGGCTCTGAGGATTTCTCCAGCCAAGGTTGTAAGACTGACACAGATATCACTAACATCACCATGAACTTGAGGATCCTTTGGGATGAAGCAGAAAGAAATTTCCAAACTCCAAAGAATATGGAAGGGAGACCACCAGAATATGAAAAGGGAGATCACCACTAAGTCTTCCCACCCCCAACCCTGCATCTCAACCAAGTCCACATGTCTTAAATACACAGGAGTAAGCATGAAGCCACTCCTCCTATGACACAGCCACTCAGTCTCTTCTGAGGTTCCTCAAATGGAAGGTTGCTTAACCCAACCAACATCCCCTTAGTGAGACATCAGGGGTGGGTCCTGAGGTAGAGCATCCCACCCCACTCCCTTCAGATGGAACCCATGGTCTCCAGTGCTACTTAACTCTCATGAGGATAAGTGGAGGCTAAGCCAGACAGAATGGATCCAAGTGATCTCTAAGGGACCAAACCCTATTCCTAACCCAAGCCTATATACCAATTCGAGGTCTTAAAGGAAGGCTGAGAGCTTCCCTCCAATCCATTCTTCTAGTGCTCTCAGACCTGGCCCCATTTCCAAGTTGCACACATGAGAATTTCTTCATTGTTTTATCTCAGGAAGGAACTTGTGGGTTTGACTCCTTATTGAGGCAGAAATGGCAACCCCACCCAACCTCTTCCAGGCCCACAGCCACAGCTGTCTCTCTCCTGGCCCTGGTCTAGGTGTCAGCCTCTCAGATCAGCCCCAACCTCTCATAGGGCCCCAAAGAAAATAGCTTGGCCTGGAACCAAAAGAAATCAGGCAGAGAACCTAGGATTCTTTTCAGTACTTATCCCAGTAGCCAAACTCTTTAGGAGTCAACATAAAGGATCCAGCCTCCAGGGAATTATCTACAAAACAACTGGAAATGGGGCTGTCCCTATAGGGAAGTATGAGGTCCTGTGTGAGGAAGGTGGCCACCCTCCCCCATATCTACGCAACCTCTGAGAATCCCAGCCCTACTTGGCAGAGAACATACCCCTGGGAGTGATTAGCTTCAATGGCTGGAAGCATTCATCACATCCCTAAATTTTAAGCCAACCTGGTCTAGCTAGAAGACTCAGATTCTGTGCTGCTCAGTGCAATGCTGAGGAAGGAATCTTCCCTCCTTCCTTGGGTCTCAGCCTTCCTCTGCTGCACAAGCACTTGGAGTTCTCAGAGGTTTCTTCTGACCTTCTAGAAGTCTTTTGGAGGCTCCACCCCCAGACTCAGGCAGGAGTCAGAGATGAGTACTTTTTATGTTTTCTGAAAAATTCCCCTCACACACAGGCATGTCCACACCCCGATCTTTTCACAAAAAAGAAGCCCCCTTCTACCTTCTAGGCCCAATCCCTCTAAAAGCATCTTGTTCTCTGGCCCTAGAAACTAGTCCCACCCTCAGACTTGCCAAAAACTACCAGATTCATCGCAAAAGAGCTGTGGAGCCTCCTGGATTCCCAACTCAGGCCTCTTAGTCCCATCTCTGAGCTACTTGGCAGGAAGAAGAATCCTGTTCCTCACAGCAGTCAGGGGCCCCAGTACCCTGGCTTTCCCACCAGCCAATCATAGCAGCCTGCTGCTGCCCTCCTCCCTGGGAGATGGACCCCACAGTGTCCTCTCAGGGTCAGAAGACTTGGCTGGCCACAGAGCAAGGTGAAGGGAGGTGCCACTCTCTCCTCTAAGCCCCCTAGGAGATGATCTGCAAGTCTCAAATAACCTCTTCCAAATCTAAGCAGCCCCCCCCACCTCCTTCCCAGGCTGCTTCTGAGGCAGGACAGAACCAGTGAGTGACTTTCCTTCCCTGCCTCAAAGGAGCCTAGACCAAGTTCCCAGCAGGAGGCTCTGGGAGCCACTTCCCAAACCACAGGAGTGACAGCAGCTCCCCACAGGGTTATGAAAGACCTTGGTCAGAGTCAGCCGGGCCGGGGGAGGGGCACCATTATCACATCGGAAGCAGCTGCAGCTCAGCTCCCTGTCTGTCCCTCAGCTTGAACCTTTGGCTAAGGGGAAAAGGGAGAGATGTTTCCACCAGACCCCAAGCAGCTGCTCCAGTTCCTCAGAATGAGGACAGGGAAGGGAGGATTAGGAAGAAGCTATCTCTACTGGGATATAAGGGGAAGGAAAGAAGGTGGGATGAAACAAGTCAGCCCTTCCTTAAAGTAATCAGGGCCTGGCTTTAATCTACTCTGGGAGGCTTTTCTATCAAAGTCCACTTGGGGATAAAGGCTCAACCAAGGCAGCCCCCCTCCCCCACATGAAACACATTCCACTCTCCCACTCCAGTGGGGGTGTGCAGGCATGCCCTTCTGCTGCCAATAAATAACTCATGGTGTCTGTGTAAACCCAGAGGCAAAGTACTAGTAAGCGAGACATGCAGTTTGACTTGTTGCTATCTGGGGGAAAGACCAGGAAGGAGTGGCATCCCCTGGAGGTCAGGAGAGGGTTTAGTTCATGGCTGCACCTCAAGCGCAGGCTGAGCTACCCCAACCACAACACCAGACTATCCCCTCTTCTCCCACCCCAATTTCTTTCTAGAAAAGCCTCAGGGAGCTTGCCTTGCCCCAAGGAGGCAGAAAGCCACTGAGGTCTTAGCTTTCCCTATCTTGGGAAGTGCTGAGACGATATGCATTAGGAGTGGGAGAAATTACAGACGTACCCGCAACTGGCGGGGAGAGACAGCATGGTCGGTGTAGATGCAGAGTTTTTCGATGGTCAGGGGCGTGGTCTCGCGCAGCTTGGAGGCTAGCAGCATGCAGACCGCACCCAAGAGCTGCAACTGCGCCTTTCGGGTGGGGACGCAGGACAGGTAGCGATCCAAGTAGTTCATGGCCAGAGGGAAGACTTCCTCCTCACAGCGCTGCTCCTCACACACCTGGGGAAGGGCACACAGTCACTGCTGGGGCAGGAACATAGGAAACGCAGCAGCATTAAGAGGGAGAGGGGTGCTAAAGGGAGGTGGAATGGGAAGCAAAAACCGGGAGAGGGTAAACTACTTACAGTGACAAGAACCATTATCAGAGGAGTATGCGCCCTCCCCAACGTGACGCCCCCCCCCACTTCCTCTGCGTAGCCGCCTTTCCTCTGTCCCCTTGAGACTGCATTTCAGGGGCTCCCCACATTATGAAAGATTCCAGAGACTTCCTTCTCCCATAGCGAGGGGAAGTGGCACGAAGAGGCACCTGTGGTACCCAGAGGGCTGGGACCTTACCCCCCATTACCCTCGCCACTGCACACACCCGAGGGGAAGGGAGGAGACTCCTGCAGCTGCCTCCGTACTTTTCATTTCCCTGTTGGCCGGAACAGGGCGCGCGCCACCCCCACCGCCTTCCCAGCCAGAACCCCGCGACAGACACAGGAACCGGCTCTGGGGCGGGGGCGGCCGAGTCCAAGGTTTTCCAATCGCGCTCTGCTGAGAAAACTAGGCGGGGGAGGGAAGCAGGAGACACTGAGAGAAACCGAAGAGCAGAGGTGTCCCTTGTCCCGCTTTCTTGGCCCGAAGAGATTTAAGAGTGCCAAATGTCTGGCAGTCACAGTCAGAAGGAGCTGATTAGGGCTGGGAAAGGGAAAAGGAGACCACAGAGGCTGCGGACTAGGGTGCCCTAGTGAAAGGCCAGAACCTGGGAGTCTGAGCCACAGGAGCATCCTACAAATTGTTACGGGGACCAGGATGTCCAGAACCGGGGGCGGCGGAAAAAGGGAGACCGGTCTGGGCGATACCTCCAACATCCAGTATGCCAGCATCTTCCGCATGTGCGGCTTGATCTCCCTCTGCACGCACTGGAAGTAGGAGGCGCGGGGCACGTAGCGCTCCTCCAGGCGGAGCAAGCTCTGCAAGACACGCTGGTCCCCTAGCAGCCGTGGGTCAGGCCCAGCCCGGGGCGCGTGCCGGGTGCTCTCGCAACACAGCAACTCCATACTCCGGCAGCGCAAGGGCAGGACTGCAGCGCGGGCTGGCGAGTCAGAACGCAGGCGGCGGGTCTGAGAGCTTGGGGCGCGGGTCTGGCGCTGGCACTGCGCGGCGGAGCCCCAGCCCGCCCGCGCCCGCGCGCGTCGCTTTGCTGACAGGCGCCCCGCCCCTCGCGACGATGTAGCAACAGAGGAATGCTAGGACGTCGCAACGTTCCAAGGGGCGGGGCTGCCGGCGCCCCAGACGGAAAGGGCTGGCGGGGCGCTCTCCCCTCCCTCCCGGCCGTCCAATTGGTCCGCCAAGCCCAAGCCGGCCGGCTTCCGGGCACTCGGCGCCCTCTTGATCACCCGGGTAAAGAGAAAGTTCTAGGAGGTGGGTATCTTCCCCACCCAAGGGGACCGCCCATTTGGCTCCTCTGTAATCACCCAGCAAAGAACTTTCCTCCAAAGGTCATTCATTCATTTATTCATTCGTTAAGCCCTATTTCACCGGCTGCCTGCTGTAAGGAATGTAATAAATAATATAAGAGCAGATTCTTATTGCATGTTTTTCTAAAGCACTTAATATGCAATAACATTAAATCTTGATGAAAACTCAAAAACTGAGGCACAGTAACTGTACCAATCATACAGTTAGTCCATTGAAGATCTAAGACTGGGAACCTCGCCATTTTGCTCCAGATTCTGTGCTCCACACCATTGCTACTTATGCTGTGATTCCCCAGACTTAACCCATGGGCTGGTAAGGAATACTGACCCCTGACCTGCTGAGTCACAATCTGCATTTTAACTGGATTCCTGTGCACTTTGAAGTATGAAAAGATTGCAGCATTTAGGGTATTGTGTGTGTATATATATGTAAAACATATATGTACAGGTTCTGGGCCTGTAGCTCAGGCCACATACTGCCGGTTGGAAACCCTGCCAAACAACAATGACAACTACAACAACAAAAATGGCCGGGCGTTGTGGCCGGTGCCTGTAGTCCCAGCTACTTGGGAGTCTGAGGCAAGAGAATCGCTTAAGCCCAAGAGTTTGAGGTTGCTGTGAGCTGTAATGCTACAGTACTCTACCGAGGGCAATTTAGTGAGACTCAGTCTCAAAAAAAAGCATTATATTTTTAGTACAGACTAGGTCTCACTTTTGCTCAGGCTGGTCTTGACTCAAGCAATCCACCCGCCTCAGCCTCCCAGAGTGCTAGTGGTGGCTCACGCCACCACTCCTGGCTTACACACCCATTTTCAAATGAGATCATCAAAAATTGTTTTGTGGGGCGGCGCCTGTGGCTCAGTGAGTAGGGCGCTGGCCCCATATACCGAGGGTGGCAGGTTCAAACCCTGTCCCGGCCAACGACAACAACAAAAAATAACCAGATGTTAGGGTGGGCGCCTGTAGTCCCAGTTACTCAGGAGGCTGTGGCAAGAGAATCACTTAAGCCCAAGGGCTGGAGGTTGCTGTGAGCTGTGACGCTAGGGCGACAAAGTGACACTCTGTCTCAAAAGAAAAACCAAAAAACTGTTTTGTAACCCCTATGCACTAAAAAAAAAAAAGAAATAAGTTAACATTTTTCCATATTATTAATTATTCTACATCATTTTTAATGGCTACATAATTAACCATTGGGTGAATATATTATAATTTCTTTTCTCAAACCTGTATTGTTGAAAACTTAAATTGTTGCTAGTTCTATTAATAATAATACTGCATAACCTTTTTGTAGTAATATCTTTGTGCACACTCATGATTGTTTCTAGAAGTGGAATTTCTCAATTTAAGGTTATGAAACATTCTAAGGCTTTTGATACAATTCTTCTTGCCAAATTTTCCTGCTGAAAGGCTGAACCAATCTACTTTTTTTTTTTTTTTTTTTTTTAGAGACAGTCTCACTTTATCACCCTAGGTAGAGTGCTGTGGCATCACAGCTCACGACCTCCAACTCCTGGGCTTAGGTGATTCTCTTGCTCAACCTCCCAAGTAGCTGGGACTACAGGCACCTGCCAGAACACCCGGCTATTTTTTCTTGCAGTTTGGCCAGGGCAGTGTTACAACCCAACACTCTCCGTATATGGGGCCGGTGCTCCATACCCACTGAGCAACAGGCACCGCCCCACCATCTACTTTTTAAAACTACTCTGCCAGATGGAAAGGAAAAGTAGTTAGTAATGATCTATTTTGGCATATTTATTAGACATTTACACATTTCTTATTTAAATTATCTATTCATATGGGTAGAGTGCTATGGTGTCATAGCTCATGGGCTTAGCCAATTCTCTTGCCTCAGCCTCCCAAGTAGCTGGGACTACATGTTCCCACCAGAATGCCCAGCTATTTTTTTGTTGCAGTTTGCCAGGGATGGGTTCGAACCCACCAACCTCGGTATATGGGGCCAGCACCCTACTCACTGAGCCACAGGTGCCTCCCTAATTTTTCTATTTTTAGTGAATAAAAGAAATTATTATTTTATTTATGGGGTTGGAAGGGGGTCTCCACTTTGCTCAGGCTGGTCTCCAACTTCTGACCTCAAGCAATCTTCCCACCTTACCTCCCAGAGTGTTAGTATTATAGGCATGAGCCACCACACCTGGCATACATTTCTTATTTAAATTACCTATTCCATCCTTTGCTCAGTCTTTTCTTCGGATGTTTGCTTTCTCTTATTGATTTTAAGTACCCATTACATTTCAAGGATATTAACTCTTTTTAGTGTGGTTTTTTTTTTTTTTTTTTTGAGACAGAGCCTCAAGCTGTCGCCCTGGGTAGAGTGCTACGGTGTCACAGCTCACAGCAACCTCCAACTCCTGGGCTCAAGCGATTTTCTTGCCTCTGCCTCCCAAGTAGCTGGAATTACAGGCGCCCGCCACAACACCTGGCTATTTCTTGATTGCAGCCATCGTTGTTTGGCGAAGGGCTGGATTCAAACCCGCCAGCTCAGGTGTATATGGCTGGCACCTTAGCCGCTTGAGCCACAGGCTGCTGAGCCTTAGTGTTTTTATTTTCTGTCCTATCCTTAGTGAAAACAAACTTTTCATTCATTGTTTAACTTTAATTTTTAGTTCATGATGGATTTTTTTAAACAAATAGAAGATGTTTTTAAAACAATTTTTTTTTTTAGAGACAGAGTCTCACCTTGTCACCCTCAGTATAGTGCCCTAACATCACAGCTCACTGCAACCTCCAACTCTTGGGCTTAGGCGATTCTCCTGCCTCAGCCTCCCAAGTAGCTGGGACTACAGGCACCCGCCACAACGCCCAGGTATTTTTTTGTTGCAGTTTGGCCAGGGCCAGGTTTAAACCCACCGGCATCACTCCAAACATTTTTTTTGAGATAGAGTTTCACTCTGTCACCTGGCATCATAGCTCACAGCAACCTCAAACTCTTGCCTCAGCCTCCCAAATGGCTGGGGCTACAGGTGCCTGCCACAATTCCCAGCTATTTTTAGACACAGAGTCTCACTCTGGCTCTCTGCCACCATGCCTAATCTAAAACAATTTTTTTTTTTTACTGAGTCTCACTCTGTTACCCAGGCTAGAGTGCCAATGGCTTCAGTTTAGCTCTCAGCAACCTCAAACTCCTGGGTTCAAGCAATCCTCCTGTCTCAGTCTCCTGAGTAGCTGGGACTACAGGCACCTGCTACCACCTGGCTTATTTTTTCTATTTTTAGTAGAGATATGGTCTTGCTCTTGCTCAGTCTGGTCTTAAACTCCCAAGCTCAGGCAATCCACCTGTCTAGGCTTTCCATAGTGCTAGGATTATAGGCATCATCCACTGCGCCCAACCAAATAAATCTTTTTAAGTAAAAGGTTTATTTTTATATAATCTGATTTGTCAGTATTTTCCTTAATAATTTGTACCTTTGAACCAAGCCTTCCCCACCTTATAATTATATAAACACTAGAAAAAAATGTAAGAAATATTTATACAAGATTCTTTTCACCCCAGGAGTTTGTTGAAAATGCAGATTCTTAGGCCCTACCTCAGAACTTGTCATTCTTCAAGTGTGTGATGAAGCCCCAAAGTATGCACGCTCAAGGGTACCTACGATAAAGGCCTTTTTTAAAACGCGTAAATCTTCACCTACATTTATTCAATGTATCATATTAAGGGGAGGAGTGTCTAGCTTTATTTTTACCAAATGATAAGCCATGTGTCCCACAGCACCAATTTAACAATCTGTTCTTTATTTTACTCACTTTCCTGCTGTAAGCATCCCTGGGCATGGTTTTTCCCTTTTATTTATTTATTATTTATTTATTCATTTTAACATCACTTTACTATTTTGATGGTTCTTCCATTTTAGATGATGCCTTGCTTTATATTTTAGTATCAGCCAGATACTTTCACTGGAAACTGACTGTCAGAATTCCTGCCACTTTTGCCTAAGAAATCTCATCTAGTCTTCACCCCAATATCAGGAAGATGCCAAAGGAAGGCACTACAAGTTCACTCAGTCTGAAATAAGTACTGTCCTCCTCTCCTAGAGAGAACAGGCCTTCAACTATAGCAAGAGGGATGTAAATTAGATAGCAAGGAGAACTCCAAATAGAAAATGACACGGTTCGGCACCTGTAGCTCAGCAGCTAGGGCGCCAGCCACATACACCAGAGCTGGCAAGTTCAAATCCAGCCTGGGCCTGCCAAACAACAATAACAACTACAACCAAAAACAAAATAGCTGGGCATTGTGGTGGGCACCTGTAGTCCGTCCCAGCTACCTGGGACTGAGGCAAGAGAATCGCTTAAGCCCAAGAGTTTGAGGTTGCTGTGAGCTGTGATGGCACAGCACTCTACCAAGGGCAACATACTGAGACTCTGTCTCAAAAAAAAGAAAAGAAAATCACATGGAGCCGGGTGTGGTACCTAACGCCTATAATACTAGCACTCTGGGAGGCTGAGGTGGGTGGATCCACTGAGCTCAGGAGTTTGAGACTAGCCTGAGCAAGAGTATGGATACCCTGTCTCTACTAAAAAACAGAAAAAAAAGGTCTGGCGCCCATAGTACAGTGGTTACAGCGCCACATACACCAAAGGTGGTAGGTTCTAACCTGCCTGGGCCTGCTAAACAACTGCAACAAAAAAATAGCCAAGTGTTGGCTTGGTGCCTGTAGCTCAGCAGCGAGGGTGCCAGCCATATACATAGAAGCTGGCAGGTTCAAATCCATCCTGGGCCTGCCAAACAACAATGACAACTGCAACCAAAAAATAGCCCAGCATTGTGGTGGGCACCTGTAGTCCCAGTTACTTGGGAGGCTGAGGTGAGAGAATCGCTTAAGCCCAAAAGTTTGAGGTTGCTGTGAGTTGTGACGCCACAGCAATATACTGAGGACGACATAGTGAGACTTTGTCTAAATAAATAAATAAATGAAAAATGTAGCCAAGCATCATGGCAAGTGCCTATAGTCTCAGCCATTGGGGAGGCTGAGGCAAGAAGATTGCTTGAGCCCACAAGACTGAGGTTGCTGTGAGCTATGATGAGGCCATGGCTCTCTAGCCTGGGAGAACAGAATGAGACTCTCTCTCACCAAAAAGGGGTGGTGGTGGTGCTGGGCACCATGGATCATGCCTGTAATCCTAACACTCTGGGAGGCAGAGGCAGGTGGATTGTCTGAGCTCAGGAGTTCGCGACCAGTCTGATCAAGAACAAGACTCTGGGTGGTGTCTGCGGCTCAAAGGAGTAGGCGATGGCCCCATATGCTGGAGGTGGTGGGTTCAAACCCAGCCCCGGCCAAAAACTGCAAAAAAAAAAGAGCAAGACTCTGTCTATACTAAAAATAGAGAAACTGAGGCAAGAAGATCACTTGAGCCCAAGAGTTGGAGGTTGTGGTGAGCTATGAAGCCACAGCACTCTACTATTGAAGGTGACAAAGTGATACTCCATCTCAAAAAAAAAAATAGCTGGGTGTTGTGGCAGGCGTGTAGTCCCAGTTACTTGGGAGGCTGAAGCAAGAAAACTGCTTGAGCCCAAGAGTTAGAGGTTGCTGTGAATGAGACACAATAGCACTCTACCAAAGGTGACAAATGAATTTAAAAAAAGAAAAAAATCTCCTGCATCCCTGGTCACCCCATCTCCTCTGTCTGAAGGGTCTTCACTCCATTTATTCATCCTTCCAGACCCAGCTCAGGTCTGTTCTTCAGAAGAGTTCTTGGAACAGTTGAGCTACAGAAACTAAACCTCTGGCTCTCAAATTCCTGCACATCCCACTACACATGGCCTACATTTGGCTGCCTGTTTCTGGATCTTTCTTAACCCCCAGCCTAAGTATAAGCTACTGGAAAGGGAAAAACTGCCAGGAAGTGGGCAAGGTGTTTATAATCCACTGGCTCGCCCTCTTAAGAATTTTTTGCAGATGGGAAAACTAAGGTACTATAGGATTAAGTAACACACTGAAGGGCTATTTAGCTCCTAGAAACTGGACCCTTATTAACACTATACTGCCTCCCTTTAAGGACAGGGACTATAAGCCTTCATCTCCTCTGTAGGACCTAGCACCTTGTGTGACCACTAGGAACAATAATATCCCTTTGTGTAGTGCTTACTATGTTCTAAGCACTGCCCACACTTAATATGTAGCAAATTATTTCATCTTCATGTCAACCTTATGGGAAGTATGTTATTATTTTCCTTTGTTTTACAGAAAAGGGAACTTTTCTCTACTCAGAGTGGCTAAGTAACCAGCCCAAGGTCACACAGCCAGTAAGTGCTAGAGGCAAGATTCAACCCAGACAGTCTCACTTCAGAGTCCATGCTCTGTTTTTTGTTTTTTTGTTTTTTGTCTTTGAGACGAAGTCTCACTTTGTCATCCTTAATAGAGTGCCGTAACATCACAGCTCACAGCAACCTCAAACTCTTGGGCTCAAGCAATTCTCTTACCTCAGCCTCCCAAGTAGCTGGGACGACAGGTGCCCACCACAACACCCGGCTGTTTTTAGAGATTGGGTCTTGCTTGGGCTCAGGCTGGTCTCACACCTGTGAGCTCAGGTAATCCACCAGCTTCAGCATCCCAAGTGCTAGGATTATAGGCGTGAGCCACTACATCTAGCCCAAAGTCCATGCTCTTAAGTACTTCATTCTGCTGCCTCTTGTGCTGTCCCATGGGTATGTATGGATTATTTAGTTGCTGATTTATTAATTGAGGTAAGTGCATGCAGAGACTGTCCAGTCCTGGAAGCCAAGGTCTGTCTCAAAAAAAAGAAAAAAACCCTTTGAAAAAAGTAAGTTTGTACAGCAAAAGCCTTACTCCTAGCAAACTTAGGTGATTTGGCTCATGATGCTAAATGGAGCCATACCCTCTGCCACCACACCCTGGCTGACTGTGCAACTTTGGGTAAGTTATACCACTTCTCTGTGCCTCAGTTTCCTTTTCTGAAAATAGCAATAATAGTAGTACCTTCTGGCCAGGTGTGGTGGCTCACACCTGTAATCCTAGCACTCTGGGAGGCCAAGGTAGGTGGATAGCTTGAGCTCGCGGGTTCGAGACCAGCCTGAGAAAAAGTGAGACCCTGTCTCTATTAAAAACAGAAAAACTGGGCAGCGCCTATGGCTCAAAAGGGTAGGGCGCTGGTCCCATATGCCGGAGGTGGCGGGTTCAAAGCCAGCCCCGGCCAAAAAAAAAAAAAAATAGAAAAACTGAGGCAAGAGGATCACGTAAGCCTAAGAGTTGGAAGTTGCTATGAGCTATGACGCCATGGAACTCTAACCAGGGCAACAGCTTGAGACTCTGTCTAAAAATAATAATAATAATAGTAGTAGTACCTCCTCTATGTGGTGATTATGAGGATAAATGGCTCAATCTATGTGAAATACAGAGAATGGTACCTAGCACATCATGAACACTTTTAAAAAGTTAGTTGTGATTGTGGGACTTAGAAGCACAAACCACTTCATGTATATGACTAACATTCATGATAACAAATATAATATAATAGGCTCAGCGCCTGTAGTCCAGTGATTAGGGTGCCAGCCACATACACAGAGGCTGGTGGGTTCAAACCTAGTCCAGACCTGCTAAAACAATAATGACAACTGCAACGACACCAACAATAGCCAGGCATTGTGGCGGGCACCTGTAGTCCCAGCTACTTGGGAGGCTGAGGTAAGAGAATCACTTAAGCCCAGGAGTTTGAGGTTGCTATGAGCTATGATGCCAAAGCACTCTGAGGATGACATATGGAGACTCTGTCTCAAAAAGACCAAAAAAACCAAATATAATATAATAGATGTGAAGGCCCTTGGAATATAAAAATGCCAGTGGGGGAGAACAGTTAGCACATTCTTCGCTTTGGAAACAGTGGAGAAGATAGTGTCCCTGGTCAATGAAATAATCTAGTATACTAAAAGTTGTCAGACATACCATTATTGGACTTACTAGTTTTCTGAGAATTGGAAAAACTTATATAACATTTTCCTCTAATGTTTTGTTTTGAAATATTTCAAACCTACAGGAAAGCTACAAGAATAGTAAACACCACCATATCCCTTACCTAAATTTATGTTTGTTTGCTTTTTTAAAAGACAGGGGTCTCACTAATGTTGCCCAGGCTGGAGTGCAGTAGCTATTCACAGGTGCGATCCCACTACTGATCAGCATGGGCGCTTTGACTTGCTCCGTTTCTGACCTGGGCCTGACCTCACCCCTCCTTAGGCAACCTGGAGGCCCCCCACTCCTGAGAGGTCACCATATTGATGCCCAAGTTAGTGCAGACACCTGATCAGCATAGCACACTACAGCCCAGAACTCCGGGACTCAAGTGATCCTCCCGAGTAGCTGGGTCTACAGGGTCTACAGCCCCACGCCACTGCACCCAGCAATTCAGGTGTTTGTTTGTTTGTTTTTGAGACAGAGCCTCAAGCTATTCCCCTGAGTAGAGTGCCATAGCATCACAGTTTGCAGCAACTCCTGGGCTCAAGTGAGTCTCCTAACTCTGCCTCCCAAGTAGCTAGGACCACAGGTGCCCGCCACAACTGGCCATTTCTTGGTTGCAGCCATCATTGTTGTTTGGTGGGCCTGGGTGGATTTGAACCTGCCACCTTAGGTGTACGTGGCTGGCGTCTTAGCCACTTGAGCCACAGGCGCTAAGCCCAATTAAGGTGTTTTGTTGAAACATTTAAGACTTACAGATACCATGAATCCTCATCTGTATTTCAGCCTGTATATCCTAAAAATGGGACCATCTCCCACATAACTAAAAAATATCATCTCAATTAGAATATA
>CAUYTI010078423.1:0-25011 GCA_963575145.1 Galago senegalensis
TCTTTGTATATGTGTTAAATTCTTACTGAATGTTGGAAAGCATATAAGGTAATCAGTAAAGGTTAGCTGGGCCGCCGACCAGAGCGAGTCAGGTCTCCCTTTGATTACCATTCCGTCTGCAGTTCTTTCCCCTGCGTCTCCGATCAGAAGCTCCAAAGAACACACCATCAGAAGAGATACCTTGGAACGTGCTCCCCATGAGCAGGAGAGAAATCTCCATATGTGTGGAAAGAGGTGGCCAACACATAGAGAATATTTTGTAAATATCTCACAAAATTCTGTAGCGAATATCTTGTAAATGAAGCTGCATTTAGCTACAGTTCCCTATTTTCTTTATGTATGGTGACATTTGAGGCATTCTGTGATAGGAATTATATCTAAATCTCAGAAGTACCTCACTCCTACTGGTCAACTGTATGTATGACGTACAATTTTTAATAGTGTGTCTATTTCTAGAAAATCGCTGAATCTTTAGGGATCTTACATGCACGGTGGGTCACTCATCAGTCATTCTGGTAGGTTGCTAGGATTCCACAGCCTCAAGTACCGCCCTGAAGAGAAACCGCCCTGCCCCTGATGCTGGTGCTGACTCTCCCTCAGCACAGGTGCTGCTGGGGGGAGTGCGGGACCTGCAGCTGTGCTGGTAGAATTGAAACTGAGTGTTGTCCTTGAAGGCAGAAGTCTAAACAGACGCTCTTACACAGTGAGAAGGAGAACACTCCCTTGGCACTCAGCCCCAGCAGTACAGGGCCTCACAGGAAAGTGGCCTGGCCCTGAAGGGTTGGAGCATTTCCTGCCGCTGTTTTTTGGGGGGTTTTTTTGCAGTTGACCAGGGCTGGGTTTGAACCCACCAGCTCTGGTATGTGGGGCCAGTGCTCTACTCCTTGAGCCACAGGCGCCACCCTTGCTGTTCTTTTAATTAATTCACTAAGCAACTTTTGCCAAGGGCCAACCTACTGCCCTACAGCTCTGCTGAGGTAAACTCTACAGTAATGTTCTAGAATCTCCATGCCCTCTGAAGCCCCTGCTGTGCTCTCCATGCCCCTTGCTGTAATGCCTCACAGTGCTTTTTCCAAAACTCTGGCTGCCTCAAAGACCACACTAGTCCATCAGACATGTGATTGGTAGGTTGCTACAGAAGTTTTGAGATACACCATTTTATGGTCCGTTATTTATACAGTCGACAGCGTCCTTTCTGACTCACCTGTGCAAGTTTCAGCTTGCTCAGTTTATGAGTGATGCTGGGAGGGCTTCCTTTGTTTCCGTCTGTAGAGACTTTACATTTCTTGATTGATTCTTGTGTATTTCAAAACTTTAATGACCCACACAAATGCCTTCACCAAGCTCAGTCTTTTTCTTAGAAATATTCTCAACCCCAGGATAAACAAGTGGATGAAAACAGATTCATAGCAAACAGACGTTCCCGAAGTCCTCTCCACAAAACTACACAAGTTCTTTTGCAGATTCCCTGCCCACCTCCAGAAAAACCCACATGGCCGCATATAGTATGTTATGAAAGGAAGCCATTCATGAGGTGGCGGGAAGAGGCAGCACCCGCAGTCACACGCTGACTCTCACACACAAGCCTCTCCCAGGCGACAGTCGCTGCACAGTCCAGACAAGAGGACAATTCAATAAGTCAATGAACATATAAACGTCCCTACAGTAGTATCTCAATCAATAAATGTGGAAGGATGGAGATAGAAACCCCCCTGGGCAACACCATAGTAGAGATTATTTCTACTCTCTACTATAAGTAGGAGAAGCTAAAACCAGTGGACAAAGGTGTGATGAACCACAGAATACTGACACAGTTTGCCGGGGGCAGGGGCTCATGCCTGTAAACTCAGCACTCTGGGAGGCCAAAAAATATATATATTTACATAGTTTCAATGTATCCCCTCAAAGGATACTTATTAATTTCAAAAGAAAGAACAGTAACTTCATAGTGGTGAAACCTGGCAGCTTCCTGCGCTCCTCCCACTAGGACGATGGTGGAAGGGCCTGGTATCACTTGCAAGATATTCTTGCCAAATGCATAACCTGAACTTTATCATGAGGAAATATCAGACAAACACAAATTGCACAACACTCTACAAAATAACTGGCCAGTACTGTTCAAAGAGTCAGTCATGAAAGACAAAGAAAAGCTGAAGAATTCTCAGGTGAGAGAGGGAAGAACCACGGAAACCAAGCACAACTGCACAATTGGAGAGTTTGGAATCTGAACACAGGAAGGGCATTTCAGAGACAACCCGCAGAATTTGAACATGATCTGGAGGTGACTTAGTAATACTGTGTCGATATTCGTTTCCTGTTTTGAAAATGGTCCTGTGGTTACACCCGGGCAACATCTGTGGGAGCTGGGTAAAGAGTGTATGAGAATCCTTCATATTATTGTTACAAATTTCTCAATAAGTCTAAAAGTATTTCAAAGGAAACATTGGAAAAAATAAAAATGAATTTTAAAAACTCTGAGCAAAATTCACTTGCCACAATATTGGTTTGCAGAGAAAGCAAAACTGCACATTAATTAGAAGAATTATCTTCACTCTTGAATTTTAATATTTGCAAGTAAACTTTTCCTTTGACAAGCCTGTGACAATAATCACAGGATTATTCAGATTATTTCCTAGAAGCACACTCTAGACTTGGCAGCATTTATTACCAAAAGTTTAAGATCAGAATAATTGCATGTGAAAATGCTTTAGTAATCCTATCAGTCCATGGCTGTTACAACATGAACAGACCGCCTCTGGGAACTGCTTTACCATGACCACTGAGCATCAGATACCCTGACCATCAAATCTTCACCTCTTGGGCAGAAGATGGGTCAAAGAAAAATGTTCCATTTGGCAGATAAAAAATGAACACCCCAAACTCTCTTCCTCAGAGGTACAGCTGAGGAAGGGAATTTAGTAATTTGCTGTTTGCCCTGGCATACACCACTTCAAATGCAGTGAGTTCATTTATCAGGGGAGGGAAAAAATTGTATATCTTAAAAAACACATGTACAATAAAAACAGGAAGAAAGAATAATTGGAGCCACAGAAAGCACAACATCTTATATGTCATATAGGAATATAAGGCTACATTTTTGTAGCTTCATACATAAATACTCAAGGAAAAGTAATTTGGGGATGGAGCCATAATTACCTTTTATAACAGCCTCCACCAAATTATTTAGATAGCTACCTAAAAGTGGAAGTACCCAGTTCACAAAGTCTCTTGGCCTATTGTTCCTTTCATTTCAGAGCGGTCATTTTAAACACCCAGCTGAAGGACGGCAGGCTGATGAGAGCTGTCGGGGCATCCCCTGAGGCCAAGATCAGATGCTGCCAGTGTTAGACTTTTCTCCCAGGCCACACGTTCTACCAACTCTGTGCTGACAAAGCCTCTGTTCTTGCCCCTTGCCATCCCTCTTCATCCCATCCTAATAGACACTGGCTTTGCACAGAAGCGGATTCCAGGCCTGCTGACATTTGGTGAGGTCCGGCTGCCCTTCCTGGCCCAAAGGGTTCTCCTTTTTTCAGAAGTAGCTTTACCAACCCTGCCCTCTGTCAGGCTCCTGGGTTGCAGGGAGGGTGAAAGAGTGTGGACCCTGGCATCTGTTCTCAGGGAAGTCTACACTTACTAGGAAACTCGGCAAAATAGCAGATTTCTGGAACTTTCTTCCTGCACAGGGAAGGGCTTCCTCAACCAGGTGAGATGGAGGAGAGAGCTTGTTAAACTACCTTTCTCCAAATCCCAGAGAGGATTCTATAGACAATAAGGGCCTAGGAATATAAAGGTGGCATCCCAATAGGACTTTGTCCTTTTGAGTATCTTTTTCCCCCTAAAGCTCCAGAGCACGAGGACTACGCCATTTTCACCATTCATAATTCACTCCATCAGCGTCCACTTGCCCTGAGCTGGGCCTCGGACTAGACACTGGCAATAGAAGCCTGAGACATAAGGCCTGCCTTTGAAAGCTTCACAGTCTGGGGTAAAGAAAAACAAGTTACTACGGGAATGTATATACCACAGCAACGACTTTTACAAAATGTTAAGATGAGCCCAGAAGGGGGGAGGTTGAGTCTGCTGAAGGGAGAATTGAAGGCAGGTTTGACTGTGGAGGTGACACATTGCCTGATCCTCAAGGAACAGGCCAGGCGGGAAAGGGAAAAAGGAAAAACAGAGAAGACATGGGTGTGGAAGAGCAGAGCGGCCTGAGAAATGCACGGCTCTCCGGGACAGCGGGGTAGGGGTGGGCTGGTCACGCAGAGGGAGAAGACTGGTGTCAGATCTGTCCAGCCCACACCCAGCCAGCACCCTGGAAAGGCAGCTAAAGTCTTCACGTCCCAGACATCCCTTGCGGAGTCACGGTGCTAATCAGAGCCACAGGTTGGGGGTCAAGAGAACAGACATGACAAGGAGGCCACCTTCATTATTTACATAGTTATTTATTTGTGGTATACAGAAGCTTCCAGATCATTTTTTTAAATTTCAGATTAGGAAGGTACAAACGATTAGGTTTCGATGCTTGTGTCTGTTAGATGAGGTCCCTGTTGCAGCTGCATCCCTCTCCCAGGAGGTGTCCCATTAGGTGAGAGCCCACCCGGCCCCTCCCCTCTTCCCTTCTCTGCTCCCCCCACACACAACTTGAATTAAACTGAGTTTTCCACCTGTGTAGGGAGGAGGCCCTCTTCCAGCTGCTGATGACTGCAAGGCCATGGAGACAGGGTGTTTTCTACAGACCCCTTCAATATCCAGTCCTGATCTTTGTGGACGAGAGGCAACTGCAGACTGCTGCCAACACCTTTCTGACCCTGGCTTCCCAGCATCTCAGTCATAGCCCCCAGTAACTCCTGAGCTCAGGGTTGCCCTGCCTCCTGAATCTCACAGGTGGAGGTGCCTGTGGCAGTCATTTCTGTAGCCCTGTCAGGCTCTCAGGCAGCCCTAGCCTGCAGCCTGCTCCTCCAGCCGTTCAACAATTTGGAAGCATCTAATTGCCCTAATTAAATCCCTTTCTTATTAAAATGCCTTTAGTAGTTTCCTTTTTTTTTTTTTTTGGTGTGAACTCTGAACAATAAAGCTAGAATAATAATGTGTTCTGACAAACCAAATTAGAGACCCCTCTATGAACTAAGAGGGAACCTTGGGTTAAAGAAACAAAGTTAGCAACAGGCAAATTTCCAAATTCCTACCGCTATGAGCAAAGCCACACTCCTGCTAAACTCCCAGTGATAGGAGCCTCCAGGCAAGATCAGGAACTACAACCCTGACACTGCCACCCCGAGACACAGACATGGCCTCCATTCTCTTCTGATGAGCACCCACAGGTCTCGGGCCAGTTACAGCCAGTGTATAAGGCCATGGGCCCACTGTCTTTGGCTGTTATGGTTCAAAGAGTCAAATTCTACCTCATTTGCATGCCTGCCCCAAGCCCCACTCTCACAGGAACAGGGCTGTGACTTACCTGTTTATCCATCACACCTGCACTTGGCTTGGGTGTGCACAGCCTTCCCTCCAGTGCTCTTCACTTGGGTGCGCACAGCCTTCCCTCCAGTGCTCTTCACTTGGGTGTGCACAGCCTTCCCTCCACCTGCACTTGGCTTGGGTGTGCACAGCCTTCCCTCCACCTGCACTTGGCTTGGGTGTGCACAGCCTTCCCTCCACCTGCACTTGGCTTGGGTGTGCACAGCCTTCCCTCCAGTGCTCTTCACTTGGGTGCGCACACCCTTCCCTCCAGTGCTCTTCACTTGGGTGTGCACACCCTTCCCTCCACCTGCACTTGGCTTGGGTGTGCACAGCCTTCCCTCCAGTGCTCTTCACTTGGGTGTGCAAAGCCTTCCCTCCAGTGCTCTTCACTTGGGTGTGCACACCCTTCCCTCCACCTGCACTTGGCTTGGGTGTGCACACCCTTCCCTCCAGTGCTCTTCACTTGGGTGTGCACACCCTTCCCTCCACCTGCACTTGGCTTGGGTGTGCACAGCCTTCCCTCCACCTGCACTTGGCTTGGGTGTGCACAGCCTTCCCTCCACCTGCACTTGGCTTGGGTGAGCACAGCCTTCCCTCCAGTGCTATTCACTTGGGTGTGCACAGCCTTCCCTCCAGTGCTATTCACTTGGGTGTGCACACCCTTCCCTCCACCTGCACTTGGCTTGGGTGTGCACACCCTTCCCTCCACCTGCACTTGGCTTGGGTGTGCACAGCCTTCCCTACAGTGCTATTCACTTGGGTGTGCACAGCCTTCCCTCCAGTGCTATTCACTTGGGTGTGCACAGCCTTCCCTCCAGTGCTCTTCACTTGGGTGTGCACAGCCTTCCCTCCAACTGACTGAACACGTTGTGGCTTTGTCTGAGAGGCACAGAGATCCAGCCTGCCCCTTCCCCTCAGAGAGGGCTCCTTCCACCACACTGGGGACGGTCCCTTCCCAGTTTGCACACTGGTACTGCCCGTCCATGAAGCTCTTTCTATTGCTAAGCCAACCTGGTGGCCTTTTGGACAACAAAGAAAATCAGGAGAATTCTGTAAGGAGTGAAGGTGATACCACTAACTTTCCTGTTTGAAATGACAAAGCAATTAGCTTTCCGTTAAGAAGATAAAATGATGTCTTTGTATGTTCTTAGTCTAATATTATCATGTGAAAAACGCATCATGGTTCTCACAGCACAGCATTTGTGTTTGTTTTTCACTGTTACAGACTCATTGTCTCATTCACACCATTTCTTCAGTAGGTCTAAAGAATCAATTCATTTCAAAATATTTATTCAGCCTTACAAATGTGGTTACTGAAAAAAAATAATTTAATAAATAAAATGAAATATTAACTCAATTTTCAAATAATATTACCAGTACTTACTATGCTTTGTATTAAATACATTTTATATAAAATTTTTTTCTTTGTGATAACAGCATTAAATTATTAACATTATTGAGCAGCACCTGTGGCTCACTGGGTAAGGCCCCAGCCCTATATACCAAGGGCAGTGGGTTCAAACCTGGCCCCAGCCAAACTGCAAGAAAAAAATAGACAGGCGTTGTGGCAGACACCTGTAGTCCCAGCTACTCAGGAGGCTGAAGCCAGAGAATCGCTTAAGCTCAAGAGTTTGAGGTTGCTGTGAGCTGTGTGACTACTGAGGGCAATAAAGTGAGACTCTGTCTTAAAAAAATAAAATAAAATTATGAACATTATTAACTATGTATTTTTAAATGCTTTTATAAAAAATCATGCCCCCCAAAGGCCTGGCCATTATTTGCTTTAGTTCTCTGATTTTAAAATTTTGTCACACATAAATATTTAACATACAGAATGGTTGCCTTTTTCATTGTATCCTCTAGTATTATAGATGCAGGACAGGCTGACCATACCTCTGTCAATGTAAAATATCTTGCACCTGTTTTATGATGCGTAGTAGTGACCGTGCTTTATCAGAGCTGCTTTTTATTTATTTATGAGAAAGTCTCAAGCCGTCACCCTGGGTAGAGTATTGTGGTGTCACAGCTCACAGCAACCTCAAACTCTTAGGCTCAAGCAATTCTCTTGCCTCAGCCTCCCAAGTAGCTGGGACTACAGGTGCCCGCCACAATGCCTGGCTATTTTTGTTGCAGCTGTTGTTGTTTAGCTGGTGTGGGCCAGGTTCAAACCCACCACTCTTGGTGTATGTGGCTGGCGCCATAACGACAGTGCTATGGGCACCAAGCCTATCAGAGCTGCTTTTCTTTTTAATGATGTTATTCTAGAATGTTTTCTTTCCAAATGATGATTCAGAAGCTAACAATGAAAAAAAAAGGGTGGCACCTGTGGCTCAGTGGGTATGGCACTGGTCCCATATACTGAGGGTTGCAGGTTCGAACCTGGCCCCAGCCAAACTGTAACAAAAAAAATAACCAGGCATTGTGGTAGGTGCCTGTAGTCCCAGCTACTTGGGAAGCTGTGGCAAGAGAATTGCCTAAGCCCAGGAGTTGGATGTTGCTGTGAGCTAAGTGACGCCACAGCACTCTACCAAGGGCAACAAAGTGTGAGACTCTGTCTCTACAACAACAAAAAAAAAGTGCCAGAACACAGAAACGGGGGGGGGGGGAGGAACAGGAAAAATAAAATACAGAATGGTCCCAGAGAAATAATTCTTTAGCACAAAAAAACTAAACATATCAGCTTCCAGTTCATGTAAGTCTGGTCAGAATATATTTCTATATTATTTCCTTCCATTTGTTGAGATGGTTAGAGCCCAGGAAACTGAGTTTTTCAGGTTCTCACCTATTCATCAGTCCACCAGAGAAGGGATCCAGATTGAAGAACTCTTTGTTTAGCAGAACATGGTAATGAATTTTTCAATTTACAAAACTATGCCCAAAGGAATCTAATATCAGGCGAAGAGGTCAATTTCTCTACTCGCTAAAGCAGGAAAAATTCTGAGTTTCAGAGACAGCCCCAGAGAGAAGTGACAGAGCCCAGAAGACAGAAGAGACCAGAGGAAGGAAAGTTCCCTGAAGAGAGTGAAGAGAGGTGGAGGGCTGTGGGAGCACAGAGGTGGCCAGAGGGCAGCCAGGGAGCAAGACCCACAGCTCCTGAGTTAAGCTGTGGGCTGTGCTTTGCTGCAGTTCAAAGAGTATACAGAGCTAGGGAAGCCACGGGGCACTCAGCACTGGGAGGAGGGCTGGAAAATGGGAACCCGGCAAAGGGGACTAAAAAGAGATCCGAAAGGAGCAGACACCTTTGCCTGTCCTGGGGGCGGGCAGGGGAGGCAAGTGGACAACAGGCTCCTGGACTTAGATGCCATCTACACACTGATGACCCTGTAGGACAGAAAAAATGATTCTCTGTCCTTTCATGCCTGTGAATTAAACTGATCAAAGGCAGGTTAACAGAAGAAAAGTATACCAATTTTTAATATCAATATCTTTACCATTCACAGGGTTTCAGAGAAAAGGAGTGAAAAACCAACAGTCAGAGCCAGGGCTTATAAACCATCCTAACAAAGGGTGATAAATTGGGGAGAAGTGTCTAGATAAAGGAAAGGGGGGTTGGGGGCAGTAAACTGTGGGCAGGCAAATACAAGGAGGAAACCGATGGTGGGTAAGGGCTGCCATAAGTTGGTTTGTGCAAACTTGTCCTGGGGCTGTCTCCTCAGCTGGGAAGGGTTATTTTCCTGTTCCTGGTCTGGAGAGGGGGGCACCTCGAGAACTTACACCCTGCTCTCAGCAGATAAGAGCAGAGCATTCTTCCTCTGTCTGCTTTTTCTCAGTTGCCTTCAGCTCCAAATCATCCTTATGCCAAAGTGGCATCTTTGCATAGTGAAATCTGACGCCTGAAGGTCTCCCCTGAACCCTTCTTCCTAGAGAGCCAGCTGTGCATGCCACATCTCCAGCGAACATCCACCAGGCTTCCCAACATCAATGTGCCAAAGAAAAAGTTCCCGGTTCCTCCTATACCCAAGCCTATTAATGCTTATCATCCCCATCTAAGGAAGTTGCAATTCCATTCTTCTGGCTGGTTGAGCCAAAAATCTTAGAGCTATTCTTGATTCCTCTCTTCCCTCATATTCAGAAACTCATTAACTATACCTTCAAAAATACACGTATTATATATCCAGAATCCACACACACTGCCTGCCTCTTATCACCACCAGAGTGGGAGGCACCATCCTCCTTCACCTGTAACCTCAACAACCAAACTGAAGTTCCTTCTGTCCCGGCACCTCCTGCTAGTCTGTCCCCAACACAGCACTCAGAATCCTTTCAAAACAGAGGCACATTATGTCCCTCCTGTGCCAGTCCAGCTTGACACACCCTCCAAGAGCCCTACTCAGTGAAAGCCCTACCAACCTAGCCCCATTTCCCTTCCGGCCTTCCCCTGTGACCCCACCTCTCTGAATCTGCTTCGGGCACCGACCTCCTCACTGTTCCTCAAATACAACAGGCACTCTCCCTCTTCTGGCCTTTTGTGGATGCCACTCATGCCACCTCAAGTACCAGTTCTCCCAAATACCCACTGGGCTTTCTCTTCTCCTTCAAGTCATCTGTGGTCAAAGATCATCCCTCAAAGAGGCCTGCCTGCCCCAGCCATTTAAGTTATACTCGTGCCCTCCTTCTCACTGCAGCAGTCCCTTGACCTTGCTTTGTTTACTGTCTTCTGAGGCTTTTAATACACTGTGGGCCTCTGTAGCCCAGCATTCCCTGTCTGCAGATGTAATGCACCACAGATCACAAATGTTGGGGGAAAACATTTTAAGTAAAAAGTAATACAAATTTTTAAAAAATCATATAGCATAAAAACTATTTACACAACATTTACAGTATATTAGGTACTATAAGTAATCTAGACAGGACTGATAGCACAGGGGAGAGTGTGTGTATAGATTAGATGTGTCTATTCAAAATAAGTGACTGAGGCAAAGACTTCATTAATGGAGGTATATTAAGCCAAAGTTGAGGGTGCGCCCAGGAAAAATGCAAACCACAAACAAAGCTGTGGCTGTTTTTCTGAAGGGGAATTTGGAAGTTTCGGTATTTAAAGGTATACAGAAAAAAACAAAGGCGGGGGAAGGGTAATGAGACAAAATGGTTACATTCTGTGAAACCAGGAAAATCTACATTTATATAAGTTGAGGCAAGTGTTAGAGGAGAAAGGACTGAAGTGGGCAACGATTACGTGGATTTCTCTGGGTAGGTCCAAGAATGTCTGATCCTATTTTGCCTCTGGTTCTGCACCTCTGAAGTTAAACTTGTGAATCATTATTAGTGTGTAATTGTAACAGACTCTGGTTTTAGGAGCTAGACATACCTTGCAGACAAAGTTACAGACATACCTTTTGGTGTTAGGAGCTAGACATACCTTGCAGACCCAAAGTTACAATTTGTATGTCCTTGCTATTGGGAGGTCAACAAGGAATTTCCTTAAAGAATGATCTGTGGGCTCAGTCCTTCATGGGGATTCCAGTCTTCACCTTCTCTTTTGCACAAGGAGTGGGGGGGGGGGGCTGAGATTTTTCTTTACCACACATAGGAGAGACTTGACCACCTGCAGAGTGCAGTCTCCTAGGCGTGTCCTGGAGCCAACACTCCATGGTACCCAGGGACAACGGTACTACGTGGTTTACTTCCTATGTCTTACCATCTGCTCTCTTATCCCTAAAAAATATAAGCTCCCCAAAGCAGGGGTCTTGGCTGCCTCATCACAGGCATATGCCCAGTGCCTAGAACATAGTAAGCCACCAATAAACACTTGTAATGAGTAAATAAATATAACTTTTTTTTCCTCAGAAACCATCAGTATAGTCTTTCCATAACTACTAGCTCTGCTTTGGCGAAAGAAATGAGGTGGAGAAGTGTGCCTCACCTGCTCCTCATTCAGGAGGTCAGTAACAGTCCACTGACAGGAGTGAGGCTGCGTATCTAATGGTAAATAGGAGCAAGCAGTGTCCAGGAGAAACTCTCACTACCTCCACCAAAGTCACACACAGGGTGTTGGGAAGCAGTCTGAGATATTTTTACACAAATATTTAATAACAGAGAGACCCAGAAATTTGCCACTTTGGTTGTATGTGTTAACCTTAGCCTTCGTTCATGTTGCTATACACAACAGGGAGGCGTTGGAGGGTTTTAACCCAGGAAGTAGACAGTCTGGAGTGTGAAGAGGGTGGAGTCAGGGAGAACAAGTAGGAGGCTGTTGCAACAGCCTCTCACACAGGTAATGACAGAGACCTGTGCAAGGCAATGTAGGAAGAAGGATGAGGAAGGGAGGAATTCCAAACATGCAGCTGTAGAATCCATAGGACTGGGGACTGATTGGTAGGAAGGTGTGGTCAGGGTACTTTCAAGGTTTCCAGCATGAGTAACCGAGTGAACAATTATGCAGTTATTAGAATTCAAAAATACGTTAAAAGGGGCGAGTTTTTCTGGGGAAATGGTGGTTTTCGGTTGGACATCCAATGGAGACTTTCAGAAGAAAGCTAGGAATAAATATTCATGAGGATTTTGGAGTTCAGTTGTAAGCATGGTGAAATTCCCCAGGACACACAGAGAAGGGAAAGGCAGAAGCTGAGCATGGACGCAGGGTGGTCAGGACATCTGAGATCTGGGTGAAGGCAGAGAAGCCAAAGAAGTCAGAAGGAAGGAGGTGATGCCGTAAATACCAGGGGGGAAAAGTCAAGCAGTGAATGGAGAATATTGCTGAATGCTGAGTTAGAAGCTAGCTGAAGAGAAGTTACTGGACTCGACAAGAATTATTAGTGAAGCACGGATGCAGAAAGCAAAGTTTTGTAGTCTACAGTGTGAACGGGCAGTGAGAACAAGGGGGCATTAAATTAAAACTCTTCTGAACAAGGTGGTGGAGTAGTAACTTGAGGGGGTCACTGGCCACACAGATTTTCATCCCCTACAATTATCCCAGCCTAACATTTGGCATCAGGAGGCACTCAGTATCTACTAAATGCAGTAATATTTTCATTACAAGCCAGGTCTCCTATGAAACAGTCCAGAGTTCTCCAAATCTAACAGCACAAAACAGATTCATCTTTCTGGGTGACGAGAGAGACTGAAGGAAAATAAAGCCATCGTATCCTGTATTATGTTTTGGGTATATCAGCAAGAATCATTACTTCTTTCTCCTCCCTTCCCTGACTACACATGCCCAAATTATATGTCATAAAAGAGAAAGACTAAATGGCTTATCAGAGACCAGAATGGCATCCAAAAAGAACTTTAGCTACCTTACTTTATAAAAAGACCAGGCATCAAGATGCCACAGTGCCTTAATTACACATTTCACTGTTAGATTGAGCACATAATATAGGAAACTTGCAGGATTTTTAAATGGCACAACAAATGCTTACAACATAACATTCAGTGATAAAAGCAGGTTATTATATTGCGTGTGATCTCAAACTAGGGAATGGAAAATGGACAATGCGAAGAAAATACATACCGTAGGAATAAACACTAAGAGAAGATGGACATGAATAAAAGAAATCTGAGTGGCAAAATTGCGAGTTTTTCTTTCCTCATCTTATTTTTCTGTATTTTCCCAGTTTTCTACAATCATAAATGCTGTAAAAATCTCCATAAAGTCACGGGAACTGCTTCCTAGCCACCCAAGCCCCTTCTCGTTGCCCTAGGTGGCCCTGAAATAACATGCTGTGACCCCCGCAGTTGCCGGGACTCGGGCAGCCCGCAGCCTTCTGCGCCCGGCGGCTCAGGCCGTGCGGCACCTGCCGGGCCTCCCCGACCCCGGATTCCGACCTGGAGTCGCGAAAAGCTACGTGAGGACGGGGCGGGGAGCCCACGCTCGTCTGGGAAAGGCAGCCGGCTCAAACACGGGCTCCGCCGCCCACCTCCTGCAGGGCCTCGGCGGAGTCAGCTCCGGTCCTCACCGTCCGAATGACACGTCCCGCCGGGCCGTGTCGGGCTGTCACGGGACCCGCCGCGGGTGGGGACTCCGGGCCCGGCCGCTCCCGGCGCGCGCCTGGCCGAGGGGCGGGGCCCGCTCTGCATCTGAACGGCTTCGCAGGTGACAGACGCTCCACCGGGCGGGTGAGGCTGACCCACTTCGCGCTTCCTCCGGCCCCGGCGAGCGTCCGGCGCTCACGGCGGGCGCGGGGCGGAGGGACCAGGCCGAGGCCGGCGGGCGCCCGCGCGTTACATAACGTGCCGCGCGCTCTCGCGAGACTTCGCTCCCCCTGTCACGTCAGAGGGAACCGGGCGGAGCGGCCAACATGGCGGAGCGCAGGCGACACAAGAAGCGGATCCAGGTAGCAAAGCCGAGCCCCGGGGTAGGGGTTTCAGCGCGGTCCAAAGTGGGAAAAGCGAGGAAAGCCCCTCGGGAGGGCGCGCGAGGGCGCGGGCGAGGCGGGCCGGGGTCCCGCCGCAAGGCTGCCGCCCGCGGGCCGCGTCGTCGTGAGGGGCCTGCGGGGGGGCGGTGTGGCCGCGGCAGACACCGAGGCCGAGGCTGCGGGGCCGCGGCGTGCAGCAGGCAGGCGCCGCGCTCAGCATTGGCCGCGGGTCGCGGGCCTGAGCCGGAGGTCGGCCCCTCCCGGGTGCAGACGCCGGCCCTCGCGGGGCGCGACTCTCCGCCCAGCCCAGCCTCTGTCCCGGCCGTCCCTGAATTGGGCCGCGGGAATGGGGATAGCGGGAGGCGGAGGACTGGCCTGAGGCAGCCCGTCCTTTGTGTATGAAGGGTCAGTGGCGAGGGAACGTCTGGATCTGCTCATCCAGATGTTCAGCCGCGCTGCCGCCTCCCCGGCGCTGTCGGTGCAGCGCGGGGCCGCGGGCTCTTCCCGGCGCCGCGTAAACAACCACAGCCCCTGGGGCTGCGGCGAGGTGGCGGGGCCCGGAGCTTCACTGGCCCGTGTGTCGCCTCCCTCACCTGCACCACCCGGTCCCTCGTAACGTGTGCATGGCACTTGTGCGTGCCATCCTTGCAGCTTTCCACCCATGTTTGTTCTTTGCCAACGGGGTTAAGTGAGTAGAACATCTCGGAATCCGGATGTTTTTCACTGGTCTCATCAGCTCAGCTGCTTGAGAAGCCTAAGGTGTCATTAATCGGTAACGCGTAGTAAATCGTTAACATGCTAATCACAAGTGGTTGTCAGTGCCTTTCTGTTTCTTACCATGTCATTGCTCGGAATGACTTTTTCTGTCTTCTGTTTTACCCCTCCGTCTTTTTAAAGGTTTACCGATTTCTGGGCCTACAGGTGTTTTGAGTGGTGCAAGTTAAAATTCTTCTGGAAACTTTTAAGTACTATGAAAAACATAGACATAATCAGTAAATTTGGAGTTTTGGAATTTGGTAGGAATAAGAAAGTTCTGAACAGGGTAGCGAATGGAATTAGCAAAAGGCAAATTCCAAATTCAGATGGGTCAAGTCAGAGCTTAAGTTCAGTAGAAGTTGTTTCCAATTATACTGTTCCTAATCTTTTAAGATTTTAGTGTTATTCTGACATGGATATACCATATTTTATTAGAATTTGTATTGGAATTGTCAGATTTGTACTTACTGAAGACCTTGTAGTTACACCTGACAGTATGTTTATATCCTTTCCTGTGCATTGCTTTACAGTTTCAACTGCTTAATGTAAAGGTGATATAACTCACTGTTTGAATAGCTACTCTATTTCAGTTGTGATCTTATATTAAACAGATAGGTAACAAGTATGGTATGGTACTGTCCTGACAGTGAGCCAGATGGTTTGTTTATACCCAGCTCTACCAGCTGTTAGCTGAGTAACTTTGAGCAAGTTACATTTTATCTCAATTATTGCATCTATAAGAAGAGATTTTTACCTTTAAAAAAAACCCTCAGAGATGTGGGATTTCTATGAAAACAATAGGTAAGTCTATGACTTAATGTAAAGTTATAAAAGATATTAAAAATGCTTGGCACACAACCCCTCTATCCCCCCCTTGCCCTGGATGAAGGATTTAGGTTGGATTGTTATTTTGGTTTTTGTTAAGCACTCTTTGATATGCTGAAGAAAGATTAACAGCAAATAAACCATTCGGTTGTGAGTTATATAAAGTATTGCTATTTACTTTCTATTATTTATTTGAGGCTTGATTGACAAAAATTAGCAAGTTTTCTACATTGCTGTATAGAGTGTGGGAGATCTTGGAGTACTACTTTTATGTAGTCTCAAAAATTTATAAAATGTTAAAAAAAAGATACAGTTATATCTTTCCAGAGAATCAGAAACTCTATAATACTGATATCACTTATGATAAAAAGATAAAATGCAATGAAAAGTTGAGAGTTTAAGTGACAGAAAAGATTCCATTATAGAACTTTTAGGCAAAAAGGGCTGCAATATCAACTGAGCTTCCTATTCGTTACTTAGTGTTTCATGCTTAGGAAAGATTTTTATGGTTAATGGATTCAGTGACCTTGAACTGTAATTTGTACGTTGGGCAGAAATGTAGGTAAAAAGAAGTACGTGTATGTGTGCGTTTGTGTATGTATACGTATACGTGTGTATACATATGTATCTATAGCTAATTTATGCTTTTTGCAGTGCAGCATAATTTCAGATTCTGGTGTCCCATCAAAGTTTAAAGGAAGATAATTATCGTCACGTTCCGTTTTTGAACTCACATTACTGATCACTAAAAACCAGAAGTGAACTACATGTTCATTGACATAATGTTATAAAAATGTTAATGATTGAGATTCTCAGATTTATCTCAATCCAAATTGATGAAACATTTGAAAATAGTTTTAAGTTATTAGTAAATGCAGTTCTATAAGTTTTTAAGGACATGGGTAACTTCAAAAGTTACAAAGTGCTTACTAGAAGCATTGATCTGGAATCATGGTCATGAAATTTTAGAGTTGAAAAGCTGGTAGACTTTGTTTGGAATCCTTGTTCACAAATTCATTCTTACATAAAAGCAGAATAGTGGGCTCAGAGCTCTCTGACCTCACTCAGTACCTTCATTTTACAGATGAAATGAGGTCCAGTGAGGTTTATGTGACTCAACCTAGGATTATTAATCAAGATAGTAAAACAAAATTTAGGTCTTTTAATTTTAAATTGAATATTCTTTTCATCTCACCATTGATAAACATAAGTTGCTCTGAAATACTTTAATCCTGAAATTTTATATTAGATTGTACATAAAGACTTAACGTGACTCGTCCCTGCTAAAGAGAATCATCTCATTTAGTGCTTTCCTTATATGTAAAGTATCCACTGGAGTTTTGAGACAAATGGCTTACTAGTTCTTAGAACTTTTATAACCTTAGCAGTTAATTTTTGTTGTACCCATCTGTCTCTCTGGCAATAAAACCCTAATATATCATGGGTTCATGTGTTAGATGTCAGGAAAGGGAGGGAAAGAAAAAGTTTACAGCTCTAAAGCCAGACACGAGTCTGAGTCTCAGAACATTCTGAAGAAAAAGGAGAGAACCAAGGAAGCCAATCCTAAGTCTGAACTCTCCCCCCAGGAGTTTACTGAAACGGTTTCCAGTTACCTACCTACCTACTGCAAAACGGGGAATACTGTCAAAGTGATTTGGAGCTGTCAAAGTGACTTGGAGTGGTATAGAAGGGCACTGCCGCAGTCAAGATACAGACTCTTATAAAGCTCTGCTACTGTGTTTCCCCGAAAACAAGACACTATCTTATATTTCTTTTTTCTCAGAAGACACACACTAGGACTTATTTTCAGGGGATGTCTTCCTCTCCTCACCAAAATGTATGGTCTTATTATTGGGGTAGGGCTTGTATTTAACAAATGCATAGAAATCTGCTAGGGCTTATTTTTGGGATAGGTCTTATTTTCGGGGAAACACAGTAGTAGCATGCTATGTGACTTGGAGCAAATGATTCATCTAAGATCCCACCAGCTTTCAGATTTTATTTTGTTAACCTACTATTTGCATCTTCACAAATATGTTATACTGATTGTATAAAGATACACATTCACAATTAACAAGGCTTTTTCTTTTTTGCCCAATTCGATGTTGACAGGCCAGCTACGCTTCTATCAGAAATTTTATAAGATTGAAGCTTGTGGCATCCTTACTTTTGATCAATTATTTTTTCTTAAAAAGGTTAAGTATGGGCAGAGATAATGGAAATTTTATCTTTGTTTTATTATAGAGTTCTAGTGTTGATGTATTTTACGTAAAAAAAGAGCATTCTTACCAAACTTTTTTTCTTTTTCTTTTTCATTTTCTTTTTTTTTTTTTTTTTTTGAGACAGAGCCTCAAGCTGTCCCCCTGGGTAGAGTGCCATGGCATCACGCTCACAGCAGCCTCCAACTCTTGGGCTCAAGCGAGTCTCCTGCCTCAGCCTCCCAAGTAGCTGGAACCACAGGCACCCGCCACAATGCCGGCTATTTTTTGGTTGCAGCTGTCATTGTTTGCGGGCACGGGCTGGATTTGAACCCACTGCCTTAGGTGTATGTGGCTGGCGCCTTAGCCACTTGAGCCTCAGATGCTGAGCCCAAACTTTTAAATTAAATAATGTTAGATTGAGCCAGCTTCTTGGTATTTTAATGCAAAGAAAGGTATCCTGCCTATACTTCTGAACTTACTGGCTCTTAACTTCCTTTCTAAGAAAGGTGTGCTCCTTCATTTGAAGACTGATGGGTTGTTTTCTCTTTATTGGTTGGTGCTGCTATTCCCAGAAAGCCTTAACTTGTTAGAAGCCTTCCAGAAAAGTTATGAAAATATCCTGTTTACATCAAAAGGAAACAAGTGGGACAGTACTGTAGTCCAGTGTATAAATAAGAAGGAGATGAGACTGTTTCACGCCTCTTGGGCTGCAGATGGGGAGCAGTGCGGTGAAGGTCCACGCAGGCCCTTCTGTCTAACTGGGTTCAGGGTTCCTGTTCTGAAGGCACTCTTCTATAACAGTCTTCTTTTTGCCTCCAAAGCCCCAGCAGATAGAACAAATTATATTATTGTCACCAAAGGCAGTGTACAATATGGATACCTTATTATAAGTCACTGATACTTTAAGAAAGTATCAAGTTCACAGATTTGGTGTACTTGAAAGTCAGTTGTTAAAATAAGATTTAAGGCTGGGCGTGGTGGCTCATGCCTGTAATCCCAGCACTCTGGGAGGCCGAAGCCGGTGGATTGCCTGAGCTTACAAGTTCAGGAACAGCCTGAGCAACAGTGAGACTCCATCTCTAAATATAGCTGGGTATTGTGGCAGATGCCTTAATCCCTGCTACTCAGGAGACTGAGGCATAGAGGATCACTTGAGCTGAAGAGTTTGAGGTTGCTGTGAGCTATGACACCAGGGCACCCTACCAAGGGTGACAAAGTGAGACTTTGTCTCAAAAAATAATAAAATGGGATTTAAGATTTTTGTGCATGCATGTAGTATCCAATTCCCTGCTGCATAATATGAAATGAACTTTTCAGTTTTTTATGTATGCTAATATTTAATCAGATTTTACATGGGATGCCTCTGTAAGCAGTCAGTAGAGAAGTACATTTATGTCTGGGTTCAGTAAATTGTATAACTGAGTGTATGAGTGTGTGTCATGCCTAAAATTGACAGTCGTTTTCCAGAATCTCCTTCCTCACAAATGTCCTATTATTGAAAAACTATTTTTCGTTGATTAAGTTAGAAATCTGACATCTTTTCCTAGCCATTTCACTCATCCTTTACTGAGTCCTATCTGTTCTACATTTGAAATGCTTCAGTATCTGGGGCGGCGCCTGTGGTTCAGTGAGTAGGGCACCGGCCCCATATACTAAAGGTGGCAGGTTCAAACCCGCCCCAGCCAAACTGCAACAAAAAATAGCCGGGTGTTGTGGCGGCATCTGTAGTCCCAGCTACTGGGTTGGCAGGGGGAGGGGCCTGAGGCAAGAGAATCACCTAAACCCAAGAGTTGGAGGTTGCTGTGAGCTGTGACATCACAGCACTCTGCCTAGGGCAACAAAATGAAACTCTCTAAAAAAAGAAAAAGAAATGTTTCAGTATCTAAACTCCTCCCCATCCCTCGCCCAGTGTTGTCCCAGTTCACTTGCATCTTACAGGACTCTGCTCATCAGTGTTCTCATCTCAGGCACTTGTTTTTCAGTTCATCCTGTGTACAGCCACCAAAACAACATGTAAATCATTTCTCTAATTATGTCATTCAATTCTAAACCTACTCACAGTCTTTCTGGTACTTATGGGGTAAAGTCAGGCTCTTTATCTCTGCTGTATTCTACTTAAACATACTTTACATCCCAGCACTTCTGATCTTGCCTCTACTGGAGCCAGATTTTCAGCCACAGTGTTTGCGCTCCTCTTTCAGTTTACTCAAAACTTGTGCATCTTTCAGAATCCAGCTTCCTCTTCCAAGAAGTCTTTTCTGGCTGCTCCATCCACATTGATAACCTAACTCCTACTTTGTGAACTTCTAAAATATTTTTTCTAGCACTCCTTTTAGAAAATAACAGTTGCTGCTTTTGATAGTTATGTAGCAAAGTATCGTGCCTCGCAGATCTCTGTATTCACTGGAACATCCAGAGATTACAGGGTAAGCATTTTGTGTGTCTTTGAACAGTTTACAGTTATTCAGACTTCTCCCCCACAATTTATAAATAAGCATATCCCAGTTATCAGTTAATTACATAAATTTTAAATTGACAACAGATGTGTGAGGGAAAAAATGAGCATATATGGATGTGATTTTAAGCTAGAATTGATTTCTATAAACCACATATGGTATTTTCAACTATTTATGTTGCTACATTTTCAGGTATATAAATACATAGAAAAGTATTTACTCATAGATAAGGTTCCTAGAAGTCAGTATATTTATACAAAAATATTTTCATTTAATGCATATGATACCAAGACACATTAACATACTTTATTTAGCATGGTTTCAAAAATTTTGATGAGGAATTTTTACCTTTTACTGCGTAGAAAGTACATTTTGTAGTTAGGCTTCATTAAATCATTATGAACTTGGTTGATAATGAACTTGGAGTGTTAAATTTTAAACTTGGAGTTTTTTAAGATTCTATTTTTGTGGTGTATATATATATATATATTTTTTTTTTTTTTTTTTTGAGACAGAGCCTCAAGCTATCCCCCTGAGTAGAGTGCTGTGGCATCACCGCTCACAGCAACCTCCAACTCCTGGGCTCAAGCAAGTCTCCTGCCTCAGCCTCCCAAGTAGCTGGGACTATAGGCACCCTCCACAATGCCTGGCTCTTTTTGTTTGCAGCCATCATTGTTGTTTGGCGGGCCCAGGCTGGATTCAAACCTACCACCTTAGGTGTATGTGGCTGGCGCCTTAGCCACTTGAGCCACAGGCACCAAGCCAGGTATATATTTTTATATATAAACATAAAGGTTTCTATTTCATAAATACTTGGTTTGTGCTTTTAATTTTTGTTGCCACAAACAGCCTACAGCTGGTCACATCAGACTTGTAAGAATCATGCGCTATTGTTTGGGCCACTGAAAGCAGAGTAGTCAAGAACCAGACACAGGAAGAATGGGAGCTGTAGCTGTCAAGTGGGTTCATTGGCCAAGTACAACGTTAGCCTCCTCATGTAACAGATCACTCCTTTTGTTTGTTGATCTTTATTCTCCTCCAACATAATTGAATTCAAACTTATCTGAAATTTAGAAAACTTTGACATAAAGATAGATAATTTAGGTAGATTATTTTTTCTATTTTGCATATTAGAATTTATTGCTTGAAACCAGTCTTTAGCGTTAATTACTCTCAGCATCCTAGATTCTTGCAGATCATTCTTTGCTAATACTTGACATTTTATTCTTTATAGATACAGACCTTCCTGGAGTCATTCACATTTAGATTATCTTCACAGCTGGAAATGCTGAGTGTTCTATTATTGTGCTTAAGTATGTAATTAAAAACAGTGATTAAATGTAGTGCATTTGTCAAATAGCTTACAGCAATAAGACACTTTTAAAAGTTTATAATGTGTCAAATGTAGACTGCCTTTGTTTTCTTCAGTACATGGGAGAATGTTACACAGGGATAATTGTCAAATTTAAGAAGTTCAGAATGAAATAGAATAAAGGGAAAATGGGGCAGGATGAGCAATGAAAAAGTAATGGGAAATGTGGGAAGGGTCTAGAAGAAACCAGGGGAGAATGAGAGCAGCCTTCCCAAAGCTGCCTTGTCAGTTTACTCCACCAGTCACTTCTTCGTTAGATAGTAGTGTCTCTGCTTTTGTATGTTTTTATTTTTGCCTTACCCTTACTGGGGAAAAGAAGAACACAAGGTGGGAAGTGAGTCCCAGACGTGTCTGCAGCCCCCAGGGAAGAGAAGGGACACTGTAAACATCTCGGGGCTGGCCTGGCTCACCCGCAGGGGCAGCCTGTCCTGGCTGGTTTTGAACGCCCTCGGGGATCACTGTCCAGGACCCACATCTCAGCTGTTATTTCAACTTTCAGGTACTTGTTTCTGGGCATGCATCATTGACAACATGTTGTCTTTTTAATTATTCTTTTGTGTCTTGTAAAGAGTCCATTCAAAAAGAGCGAAGGTGAACTGATAGAAAATGGTTGCCACACTGGAGAAACAACTCAGATGCCTGGTGGTGGAGAGCAGGAATCGCCTCATCAACTTGTATTTGACAAACATAGTTTAAGTCTCCATTTTGTATTTTCTGTACATTACCAAGGCTTCTATTCCACTCAGAACGAGGACAGATTTGTAAATTATTCTTCCGTACACGGGTTTCTCAGGATTGTACTAAAGCAGTGTCTTGTGTTGCAGGAAGTTGGTGAACCGTCTAAGGAAGAGAAGGCCGTAGCCAAGTATCTTCGATTCAACTGTCCAACGAAGTCCACCAATATGATGGGTCACCGGGTCGACTACTTTATAGGTAGGGCTGTGTCAGCACAGTCATTAGTGTACATGTCTTAGGACGTTGCCTAAATTTGGGGTGTGTACAAGTTCTTAAAATGCTTTCCAGGTATGATTCTTGAAGCTGGTGACAGCCATATGCCAGTTCATTATTCTGTTCTTTTTATGAATGAGAATGTCTATAATAAAAGATAAAGTGCTTTCTAACAATATATTTTAGAAGTTTTAAAAATAGGATTTATTTTAATTGTACTGCCTTTTGTTCAGTTAGTACATGTACTTGAAACTAATTGGGAGCTTTGGTTTTTTACATTATCTAAACAACACCATATTATAACCTGGTGTCTTTTATAATATAGCCCTATAGCTTATAAATAGTGGTTGAATTTGCCTGTTTCATAAATTAAAATCGAATTGCTAGTATAGAGAAAAGTTCCTTTATCTTCTCTTTCTTTTGTGTTATTAATGGTTTTGGCATTCATTAAAAGTTTAGAAAAAAGACATGCTCACCTCCTTGGATCTAATGTATTTAGTTACTTCTCATGAAAGCAGTGAATTGTTTATGGAGTTTATTTTTCAGCAGGTTACAGTGAACCTTGATGAGATTTTTATGGTTAGTGAAAGGTTTTTGGTTTATCCTATATTTGATTATGATTAGTTAATAAGGGTCATAGTTACATATAAATATGTTGAATTTTTGAACACTTTCTCATGATTTTGTCTTTCTTTAGTATTTCTGAATGCCATTAATTTCCCAGTATTACTTTAAAAAGATAATGTATTTCACAAGTTGAGGTTTTGAGGAGCTGTTACCATGATCACATCAGACTTAATTTTCTGTTGAGGTTGATTTTCTTCTCTGCCAGAATATTGAAATTTTATAAAATATTATCATATTGACACAGGCATAAATTACCATGTTTACTAAATTAAAAATAATGAATTTCTTTTTTAGCTTCAAAAGCAGTGGATTGCCTTCTAGATTCAAAGTGGGCAAGAGCCAAGAAAGGAGAGGAAGCTTTGTTCACAACCCGGGAGTCTGTGGTTGACTACTGCAACAGGTAGTGTGCCTGTCAGTGTGGGGTTGACTACTGCAACAGGTAGTGTGCTTGTAAGTCTAGGGTTGACTGCTACAACAAGCAGTGTGCTTGGCAGTCTGGGGTTGACTACTGCAGCAGGCAGTGTGTGTTTCCTGTGAAGGATAATGTAAATAATAATTTTATTATTCTCCCTAAGTCATTAAATGTAGCAATGTTATGGCATAAACATAGTTTTTACATGTAACCTGAATTTCTTTAGTACCTAGGAAATGTATTTGGTTTTATACTTATTACATTTTTAACTGTATACTTTTATTTATGTTCTATTATTTTTTATATATTTACCAGGCCTACTGAAAGGTCAGCAATAAAAATCACATAGGCCAGACACAGTGGCTCACGCCTGAAGTCCTAGCACTCTGGAGGCCAAGGCAGGTAGATCACCTGAGCTCACAAGTTCAAGACCAGCCTAAGCCAGAGTGAGACTTTATCTCTAAAAGTAGCTGGGCTTTGTAGTGAGCACCTGTAGTCCCAGCTACTCAGGAGGCTGAAGAAAGAGAATAGCTTGAGCCCAAGAGTTTGAGGTTGCTATGAGCTGTGGTGCCATGGCATTCTACCAGGGGTAACAAAGTGAAACTCTGCCTCAAAATAAATAAATAAGTAAAAATCATACACTAGTGCCTGCAGTGAACAAGAAGCCTGCAAATGATTGGTGGGTCTTTTTTCCAAAGCCCTTGCAGGGATTCTCATTGTCCCTGTGTGGTGCTGACACACAGTGCTGTCAGCCAGGTGTCCTCTGCTGTGCTGTTGCGAGACTCCAGTGTGGTATCATGGTATCCCCTCGTGGAATCAAGATAGCTGCAGTATCTTCCTTGTCCTTTGTTTTTTTGTTTTGAGGATTTTCAAGATAAAGTACAGATAACTCAGTGACACACTTCTTTTTATACTAGGTACTTTTTATTTTTTGAAAAAATCTTTTGATGGTAAGTAGTGTTCCTAAAAGACAAAATCTCCTTCTTCTCGGAAATACACTAGGTTTTCTTTCTATTCATATCCTTGATTTATGTAGTACTTGCTAAATATGTTTCTTCTTTTTTTTAGACAGAGTCTCACTTTGTTGCCCTATATAGAGTGCTGGGGTGTCATAACTCACAGCAACCTCACCTGGGCTCAAACGTTCCTCTTGCCTCAGCCACCCAAGTAGCTGGGCTTACAGATACCTGCCACAATGCCTAGCTGGTTTTTTTATTTTGAGTAGAGATGTGGTCTCTTGCTCAGGCTGATCTTGAACTCATAAGCTCAAGCAATTCATCCATCTCGGCCTCCCACAGTGCTAGGAGTACAGGCACGAGCCACCATGCCTGCCTCTAAGTGTGTTTCTTCATAGATGTTAACTAAATTTTGTTTTCATGAAACTAAAGTGGAACTTTGAGATTTTAGATTATTTTATGTATTTAGTAAGGTGGTGCACACATGACAACACTCGTACTTTGTTTAACGACACTTATTTTAGGCACCTGAAAACCATCTTAAAAACCATTATTTTGGCTCAGCGCCTATAGCTCAACCAGCTAAGGCGCCAGCCACATACACCTAAGGTGGCGGGTTCGAATCCCCAGCCCAGACCCGCCAAACAACAATGACGGCTGCAACCAAAAAATAGCCAGGCGTTGTGGCGGGTGCCTGTGGTCCC
>CAUYTI010078424.1:0-26929 GCA_963575145.1 Galago senegalensis
CAACCTCCAACTCCTGGGCTCAAGCGAGTCTCCTGCCTCAGCCTCCCAAGTAGCTGGGACTACAGGCGCCTGCCACAACGCCTGGCCATTTTTTGATTGCAGCCATCATTGTTGTTTGGCGGGCCCGGGCTGGGGATTTGAACCCACCACCTTAGGTGTATGTGGCTGGTGCCTTAGCCGCTTGAGCCACAGGCACCGAGCCTCCCCCAACATTTCTAATGAAAATTTTCTAACTTAGAGAATAGTAGAAAGAATTGTACTAAGAATACCCTGAGCACTCTAACAGAGTTTTAATCTTTCCATTTTCTTTTTTTTTTTCCTTTTTCTGTTCTCTGGTTTAATCTTAAAAGGATAAAAACTAGAAGATTTGTTTCTTCTCCCTACTCGCTTTTCTACCTTTCCTCCCTCGACTTTTCTGTCATTCTAATTCAGCATCCTTAAGCTTCCATTGATTCTTTCTTAACTTCCCATAGTTACCAACAACATTTCCACTCGAGGTGCTTTTGGGACCTTTGATACCATCATGAGTTGCTTTTTACAGTTAAAGTATGTCACACAGATTAGAATGGAAATTAGCTGGTCACACGTACTTGTGACCCACTAGCAACAGTTTTACGTGTTTGTCATACAACATGAGAGATGGACATGGTCTGGCTACCCTACTATATATGAAATCTTACTACATTTTACCTGATATTTCCCTAGACTCAATTAGGCTAATTATAAATCACTTCTAATTATGGTTAAAATAATGATAGTGTATAGTTTTTTTTTTAAATTTACCTCTTGAAGAAAGAGATACAGTAATTTCATTTCATGTTGTTTTTCCTCCTGTAGGGCAAATAATAGTGGTGATTTGGGTAATAGTTTCTCCAAATAATGACAAGCAAAAGTATACTCTGAAAATCAACCATGACTGTGTGCCAGAACAAGTAATTGCTGAAGCAATCAGAAAAAAAACTCGAAGTATGTTGCTATCCTCTGAACAACTAAAACTCTGTGTTTTAGAATATCAGGGCAAGTATATTTTAAAAGTGTGTGGATGTGATGAGTACTTCCTAGAAAAATATCCACTAAGTCAGTATAAGGTGAGTAACAAGTTTCAAGAATATTAATTTTACATTAAAAATTAATCATACTGAAGACTAGTATTTGTATTTTTAGGACATACTTTTTGAAAATTGATTGATAGTAGCATTTTTAAGTTTATTTTTAATTATTTAAGTTACTTAATTTGAGAGGCTGAAAATGTTGGAAATTATCCTAACTGGGGTATTTTATGATTTTTATCTCCAAGCAATGGCACTACAGTGGAATTAAAATAGACATTTCTGAAAATCCATGATCAACTGTTAAGATGTACTATTTATACTTCTCTGCTCTATTTTTCTATTCACTAAATACCTACAAAAAGCAACTCTGGCCTGAGTAAAGTGGCTCGTGCTTGTAATCCTAACCCTTTGAATGGCCAAGGTGGGAGGATCACTTGAGGCCAGGAGTTCATGACTGGCCTGAGCAATGTAGTCACACCCCATATCTAAAAAAAATACAAAAATTAGCCAGGTGGGATGTTACACACTTGTTTCCCAGCTACTCAGGAGGCTATAGTTAGTAGCATTGCTTGAGCCCAGCAGTTTTGAGATCAGCAGTGAACTATGATGACATCACTGTACTCTAGTCTGGGCAACAACAAAGAGCTTGTCTCCAAAATAAAAAAAAAAGGAACTGTGTTTGTACAAAGCATATGCCAAGTGCTAGTTTACAATATATGGTCCTGGCTTTCAGGTTATTTATTGTCTAGTGGGTTTTAGGGGTAGGAAAATAAGCTATGTAATACTTGGACAGTAGCATTTGTATTAAAAATCTCTATCCTAATGACCATTTCAAATTCAGATCAGTGGATTTTAATTTGTTGTAAATACTGCATCTCCATAATTTTATCAGTCTCCTCTATTGTGGTTTGTTTTGTTTTTAAACAAAATTAATGTTTCTCAGGAAATGTTTGGACAGAAGAGCATGTTATCAGTAACCCTTGGATGGGACATCAGTAAGACTTAATTTCTTAAATGACAGAGGCTTACTAAGTGATACTGCTTTTTTCTTATCAAGTGCAGTGTTTTCATAATGAGTATCCTCTGCTCCTTGCTTTTAATTCCTTTTTCTTTCTTTTTTCTTCCAGTTAAGGGTAGAACCTGTAGTGTTAAAAGCTAACTTTTTTGTTTTGTACAGTTTATGTTCACATGCACTTGAATTATCCTGTGCTATACCCTAATTTCCAAATGTTAGTATTTTAAATATTTTAAATGTTACAAGTGCTAATAAACATGGTCTATAATGTTCGATTTTTTTAATCACCTTTGCAGATTAATTTGTAAATTCCCATAATACTCTCACATGTTGTTTTTAAAATGAAAAGCATTATAGGAAATGGCTTCTCCCCTTAATATCTTACAGTATATAAGAAGCTGTATAATGCTTGGGAGGATGCCCAATTTGATGCTGATGGCTAAAGAAAGCCTTTACTCTCAACTGCCAATGGACTGTTTTACAATGCCATCTTATTCCAGACGTATTTCCACAGCTACACCATATATGAATGGAGAAACATCTACAAAGTCTCTTTGGGTTATAAATAGTGCACTCAGAATAAAAATTCTTTGTGCAACCTACGTGAATGTAAATATTCGAGACATTGATAAGGTAAAATCAAATGCCAATACTTATTATTTTATATTATTTTATATAAACCTTGTTTACTGACCTGTACTGGGAACAATAATCTGTTGACCTGTAGTATGTTTTCAGATAGCTAGAAAAATACCCAAATCTCAGTAAATAAAAACACATAATGAATTTCCTTTGAGCTTCCATCTACATCAGCTTTTACACGGCTCACAGTCGTTTGTCAACAACTCTAATATCCATAATTCTAGCTCTCAAAACCAAAAGTTTGGCTAAGAACAGCAGCACATGCCTGTAATCCCTACACTTTGGGAGGCCAAGGCAAAAGCGTCATTTGAGGCCAGGAGTTCAAGACCAGCCTGAGCAACACAGCAAGACCCTGTCTCTACAAATAAATTTTAAAATTAGCCAGGCATAGTGGTGCATGTCTGTGGTCCTCGTTACTCAGGAGACTGAGGCAAGAGGATTATTTGAGCCCAGGAGTTAAAGGTTATAGTGAGCTAAAATCATACCGCTGCATTCCACTCCAACTGGGGAGAGAGAATATTAGGGTGTAACTTTGCCTCTTAAAAAAGAAAAAAGAAAAAAAAGTTTTACAGAATTCATTTGAAAGAAAAACTTGACCCAATCTGAAGTGAGGCTTTTTATAATCTTTGTCAGTCCCACTTAATGTAAATATTCATGTGTCTTACTATAGAAATACTAATGTTATTATTATGGGGTAGTGCTCTAGTTGCCAAATATTTTAAGTAATATTTAGTATATGTACCAATTTATCTTTCTAAAATATGAAAAACTCTGAATTACTTACCTGGCTTAAAGGTACTGTATGAGTATGTTAAATTTTTAGTAGTCTAATGACCCCATCGTTATTAATGGATAAAGGCAGCAACAAATTTTGAGATAAAGAATTTACATCAGTGTTAACTTATTATATGTGTTTAAAAAAAAAAGAACAGAAAAGCTATATCTGAGTAAAAATGTTATTTAATATTTGGTTCTGTCTATTATGTGTGCATATGAGAGAATGTGTATATTTATATATGCTTTTTTTTTTTTTTTAGATCTATGTTCGAACAGGTATCTACCATGGAGGAGAACCCTTATGTGACAATGTGAATACTCAGAGAGTTCCTTGTTCCAATCCCAGGTAAGGCAGTACGTGAACATCTATTGCCAAAGATCATATTAGTGTTTAGCAATGTAATCGGAAAAATAGTGTATTTTGTGTCATTAGTTTTATACAAGTTATATAAATTAACCAGACATTTACATACATATCTGTCAAATAAGTATCAGTCACAGGATCACATTCTTGACTATTTCTAAAATTTTATCAGATAGTTTTTTAAATTCTCTCTTCCCATTGTATCAAAGAGAGAACAGAATACAGGTGCAGTTTTATGCTGCTGAATCCCCACATGAGGTCAGAAACCTAGCATTTTCTTCTTTTCCTATCCATCATCATTTATGTGAAGGAGAAGTAAGAGTTGGCAAAGAACTTGATGGCTAAACTACTCTGTGGCAATTTCCTTCAAATCACTCCCAAGAATAGATTTATGGTATTCAAATAGGGGATCTTTAAGAACAAATCAATTTCTTGGGGGGGGGGGAGTAGGGGGTTGCTGAGAACATTTTAAATTACTGCTTCCTAGATATAATGAAGAAATAAAAGGTGGTATAATCCAATAGCTTGCCAACCTGCTATATTCTTGTCCCTCTTTGGAATCATTTTGGAATAAGAGTCTACTCCTATAAACTGAATATATATTATCAGTAATATTTTGTGAGAATTCAAGTTAGTATTAAAAATTGAAGATAGGCTTACAACTAGTGAATCCTCCAGAAGTAAGTCTCGTAACAAATTTAGACAGACTTCTGGGAGACTCAGGAAAAAATTCTAGTCTTACAATTAAGCTGCTAAAGGTAGCCACTCTGCTAAGCCTTCAAAGGTGAAGTTCAAAGAGATAGTAGCCTCCTCTCCCAGGAGGAGGGGAGGTAGTTCCTCAGCCTGCCTGAACCTTCAGGGCCAGAAAGCATGTTGTTCAGGTTAGAAGTTGTGTTGTGGTAACAAACAACCCTAGGATTTTTTTTTAATTTTTGCTAAAACAAGTTTATTTCCTACTCATATTATATGTCTGTCACAGGTTAGGTGAAATAATTGTGATAGGAAAAGAAAAAGTATTTGAGGAAATAATGGCTAGAATGTTTTGAATTTGGTAAAAACTATAAACTCACTAATCTAAGGAGTTTGGCAAGCCCTAAGCAAAGAGCCCAAAGTATTAATAATATTGGATAGATTTATCCTTTTTCTAAGTACCAAAGTCATCTGGCTTTATAAAATAATAAGGTGAATTTGTTATTAAAATGTGTGATTAAAATGTTGAAATTTTAGTAAATTATAATAGTATTTATAAAGGGCTATAATCAGTTATCTTTCTTCAAGAATTCTCTGGTCTAAAAGGAAAAATCTTTATGGTAAAATCTTTAAGAAGATCTAAACAAATTTTTCAACTTTTCTGTATTTATAAAAACAAAAAATCAGAGTTGTATGAATATGAAGTTACTAGAAAGGTAAAAAAGTAGATTTTTTTTTAATTCTTACTGAGATTGTTCCTAATTTGTGCTTTCCATATATTAGATAAATTAGATCAGTGGTTCTCAACCTGTGGGTTGCAACCCACAGGAACTGTATGAAAGGGCCACGGTATTAGGAAGGTTGAGAACCACTGAATTAGATACTTTATGATTTCTTCATGAATATTACCAGTTATCTCCCCAAATCAGAATCAGTTTGAACTATATACCCTACCTATAAAACCACTTCCTAAAAATACTTAATTTTAAGGGTATAAGTGTGTGTGTTGTAGGATGGATAGACTTGAGAGGAAACATGATTTATTCTGTCTGATAACATAGTGCTGACCTAGATTCATAGGGCATCTCTCTCTTAGTGTGTGGAACACTTCTTATTTATGAGCAGTTTCTAAAGATACAGAAATAATAAGTCTTGGGTACATTTAAAAAGATATATCTTTTGTTTTTCTTAAATTACTATGTATGTAACCAAATCCCACAGGATTTCTTCTCCCTGTATTTCTATAATAATACTATTACCAGGTGTTGTGGTGCTTACCTACTGTGCCAGCTACTCGGGAGGGTGAAGCAAGAGGATTGCTTGAGCCTGGGTGTTCAAGGTTATAGTGTGCCAAGATGGCACTTATGAATAGCCACTGCACCCCAAGATGGACAAGATAGCAAGACTACATCTCTAAAATAATAATAACACCAGCGGCAACATTTGTTTCTTTTACCTTTAATATTCTTGCTAAATTTCCCTGTTTATTTCTGTAAATGACCACATTTTTAAAAAATCTTTGTCCATACTTGAGCAGATATTAGAATAAATAGAACATATTTTGCTGATAAAGTATGAATTCATTTGGCCAAACAAATAAAATTTTCATACCATTTTGTTATTTAAGCATTGTTTTATTTATACTCAAAGAAAAGACTAGAATGTTGAAGACATATAAAAGTAATTAAATATACAGTAGAACCTCTGTAAGTTGACCACCCAAGGGATCAACACATGGAGGTGGTCAACATAAGAAACTAGGCCTACTGTACTGATACATACATGTGGTGCATGTCCAGTCTCTGAAAATTAGTTCAATTTAAGGAGATAGTCAATAATTATAATCATAATAAAAAAATTTCATTTAATTTTGTTTGGTTTCCCTTTCTTTTTGACTTCTTTTTTTTTTTTTTTTTGACACAGAGTCTCACTATGTTGCTCCTGGTAGAGTGCTATGGTGTCATAGCTCACAGCAACCTCAAACTCTTAGGCTTAAGTGATTCTCTTGCTTCAACCTCCCAAGTAGCTAGGACTACAGGCACCTGCCACAACTCCTGGCTATTTTTTTATTGTAGTTGTTGTTGTTGTTATAGCAGGCCTGAGCTGGGTTCAAACCCGCCAGCCCCAGTGTATGTGGCCGGCACCCCAACCACTCAGCTAGGAGTGCTGAACCATTCTTTTTGACATTTTATAAGTAAAATTGTATTTGCTTTTTAGTGAAGTACATAGTATACATGTATAAAAGGATACAAATTGTAAGTGTATAGTTAAGTGAATTATTACAAAGTAAAGGCCCATGTAACCACTACACTGCTGCAGAAATAGAACATTTACCAACATTGCAAAAGACCCTCTCTTGTCCACTCTCGGTGGTTACCTTCTCTTCCAGAAAGACTGTAACTACTATCCTCACTTCTACCATATTGATTAGTTTTGCCTGTTTTTGAATTTTCATTGTTATGTAATATTCCATTATTTGAATATACCACAATATATCTACGTTACTGTGGAACATTGTGTTGTTTGCAGTTTGAAGTATTGTAAATAATTCTCCTGATAACAGATGCACACACGTTTCTATGAGTTTCTTCTTGTAAATGGATCTGGGTCATAGGATATACATATGTTTACTTTCAATAGGTGATGCTTAACAAATTATACCCCTACTCTCAGTGTATGAGATTTCCTGCTAGAACATAATTTTACCACCCCCTTGGCATCTTTATAGTTTTAGCCATTCTCATGTATGGTGATACCTCCATGAGATTTTAATTTGCATTTTCTATATTACAAATAATAATGACTACTTTTTCACATTTATTGGCCATTCGGATATGATCTTATAAAGTGCCTGTTCTATTTAGTCTCTTGCCTGGTTTTCAGTTAGCTTATGTTTTTCTTGATAATTTATAGGATTCATTCATAAAAACCTTTTTATCTGGTAAATTATTTTTTCTTTAAACTTTTACACAGATGGAGTGAATGGCTGAATTATGACATATACATTCCTGATCTTCCTCGTGCTGCTCGACTTTGCCTTTCCATTTGTTCTGTTAAAGGCCGCAAGGGTGCTAAAGAGGTAAAATTATGTTTATCTCCAAAGCTCATGCTAATTACATTGTTGACTGAAATCTTTCACTAAATGGATATAACTTTTTCTTTACTTAAGAAAACACTAATAGAGCAAAATTATCTTAAAATTTTTAGTAAATATATCACAGAAGAATTCCTTGGGAGAGGCTCTGCGCCTGTGGCTCAAGTGGCTAAGGCGCCAGCCACATACACCTAAGGTGGCGGGTTCGAATCCAGCCTGGGCCCACCAAACAACAATGACAGATGCAACCAAAAAATAGCCAGGTGTTGTGGTGGGCGCCTATAGTCCCAGCTACTTGGGAGGCAGAGGCAGGAGACTCACTTGAGCCCGGGAATTGGAGGTTGCTGTGAGCTGTGATGCCACGGCACTGTACCCAGGGGGACAGCTTGAGGCTCTGTCTCAAAAAAAAAAAAAAAAAATTCCTTGGGAGAGCATCAGGAATTTATTTTTCATAAGTATGTTTTGCGTTCCTATTGATAAAATTTTTTAAACATGCAAAATAACTAATAGTGACTACATACAATAATGTTATGCTTGCTTTGGTTCACATTTCTAATTAATAATTAAAGACAATACATATAATTCCAAATGGGAAAAAGGAAAGAAAGTGCTTAAATTTTGAAAAATCAATTCTTTTTGGTAGAGACCACATTCCTATTAATATAGAGACAGTGGTTGAGTTAACCTCTTTGCCAGCCAGGATAGTGGTTTGCATCTTATGTTCCCAGCACTCTGGGAGGACGGAGCAGCAGGATTGCTTGAGGCCAGGAATTTGAGACCAGTCTGGGCAACATAGAGAGACCCCAACTCTACATTAGAAAACTTTAAAAATTAGCCAGGCATAGTGCATATACCTGTAGTCCCAGCTTACTTGGAAGTCTAAGGTAAGAGGATCATTTGAGCCCGGTAATTCAAGGTTGCAGTGAGCTATGATCATGCCACTGAACTCCAGCTTCGGCAACAGAGTGAGACCATCTCTAAAAAAATATATATGTGTGTGTGTGTCTGTGGAGATATATATATATATATATATATACACATATATATATATGTATGTATATATATACACATATATATATATGTATATATATATACATATATATATATCCTTTCTGGGGAAGACAGGTGTTTTGAAATGTATTTTATAATTAAATCCATATGGGAATGAATATTTTTCTTTGTTTCTTAAGGAACATTGTCCATTGGCCTGGGGAAATATAAACTTGTTTGATTATACAGACACTCTGGTATCTGGAAAAATGGCTTTGAATCTTTGGCCAGTACCTCATGGATTAGAAGATTTGCTGAACCCAATTGGTGTTACTGGATCAAATCCAAATAAGGTAAGTTTTTTATTATCATATATTATATATTTTTTCTTTTTTTGATGACAGTCAAGCACCATATATATAAAGAGAAAGAGAGAGTAAAAAAAATATGTGTTTGTGTAGTAAAATAATTTTTCTTCCATGTCCTAGGAAACACCATGCTTAGAGTTGGAGTTTGACTGGTTCAGCAGTGTGGTTAAGTTTCCAGATATGTCAGTAATTGAAGAGCACGCCAACTGGTCTGTGTCCCGAGAAGCAGGATTTAGTTATTCCCATGCAGGACTGGTAAGACAAATCAGTTTATTAACTTCCAATCATAGTCTGTGGATTTGGGTACATACTCTTGGTATGAAAGGGGTTCAGTGTATTTTAGTTAAACTGCCATAGATATTTTGAGCTCTAGGATAATACGGTAATGAAATAAAATTCTCTATATGCTAATGTTTTTATTGTATCTGTGCTGCTTCAGAGCCTTACCCTCCCTGCCTTCGTTTAACAGATACTTATCGAATGCTGACTATATAGAACGTACAGGGATAGGCCCCAGTAATAAAGTCATAAACAGACTTCCACTGAGTATAAAGTCTGATGAAGAAAATAGACATTAAGCAGATAAAAGTAGAAATGTGAAATTACTGTTGATCCTTGAACAACAGAAATTTGAAATGCACGGGTCCACTTAAACATATTTTTTTCAATAAATGTATTGGAAAAATTCTTGGAGATTTGCGACAATTTGAGAAAAAAATCACAAACTATATTCTGAAAAATATAAAAAAAATTAAGGAAAACTTAGGTATATCATGAATATATAAAATATCCATAAACAACTAGTCTTATTTATCATTTACTATCATGTAACACATTAAAGCCTCTGTAAAGTTGACCACTCAAATGACTATAACAAACTGGTCAGTATACAGAGGTGATCACCATAAGGGACTAGGCCTGCTGTACTGATAGATTTATGGTGTTGGTCCAGTCTATGAAAATTAGGTTGTTAAGAAGGCAGTCACTGTAGTGAGGTGGTTTACTATAGAGGTTCTACTATATATATAAACCATTAAAAATCTTAAAATTTATCAAAACTTATACATGCAAACTTATAAACTGTGCATGGTGCCATTTGCAGTTGAGAAAAATGTAAACCTGTGTAATGACACAGTATTAAATCACAAGTGCATAAAATTATCTGTAGTACGTACTGTTCAACAGTAATAATTTCATAGCCACATTCTATTGCTAGTGCAGTGAGCTCAAGTGTTGCAAGTATCTGCTTAAAATGCTGTGCGATGCTAGTTATCTCCTCATGAACAATTGTCTCCAGTAAATTGTATATTCTAATAAAAACTGATCTCTCAGTTCTGTTTTTTTGTTTTTTTGTTTTTTTTCAATTTATTGTTGGGGATTCATTGAGGGTACAAGAAATCAGGCTACACTGATTGCATTTGTTAGGTAAAGTCCCTCTTACAATCATGTCTTGCCCCTAAAAGGTGTGGCACACACCAAGATCCCAGCCCCCTCCCTCTTTCCCTCTCTCTGCTTTTCCTTTCCCCCACTGCTCCCTCCTTTCTGTCTCTGCTCTTCCCCTCCCCCTACCCCCACCGTGTCATGTTTAGTGCAATATGTAAACCTTGAATAACACCATGGAACCTACATGAAGTACAATTAGTGACGTTGGAAATGCTCTCAAGATGCTAACAAAGAAAGTCATGATATGACAAGATCAGTGCCATAGATTGAGTCTGCACACTTTCCACACAGATGATTCATCTTAAAAACAGATAACACACACAGGATCAATAAATATAATGTAGTACTATAAATTTATTTTCCTTATGATTTTCTTAACAACATTTTCTTTGCCTCTGGCTTACTCTATTATAAAAATATAGTATTTAATACATGTAACAGAAAATAAGTGTTGACTGAGTGCTTATGTTATCGGTAAGTCAATAGTAGGCATTAGTAACTAAGTTTTGGGGGAGTCACAAGATAATATTTGATAATATTTGACTCACAGTAGAACTTCTTTAAAAATTCAAGTCAATCCCAACTGCTCCAGCCACCATCTGTATTAACCCCTGATGAAAGAGGGAGCCTGTTCTTTGACGCTTTTAGGCCAAGCATTGACTTCTTTCCTCTAGCTATGGAAGTCTGAGATGCCATCTTCTTCCAATAGAAGGCTGTTGTCTACATTGAAAATCTGTTGCCCAGTCTCTACAAAAATAATTTTTAAGTTAGCCAGGGTGGTGGTGCTGTCCTGTAGTCTTAGCTACTCAGGAAACTAAGGAGGGAAGATAGCTTGAGCCCAGGGGTTTAATGCTTCATTGAGCTATGATCATGCCACTGCCCTCCAACGTGGTTGACATAAAATTACACTTTATATTTAAAAAAAAAAAAAAAAACCATAAGGATAAGAAAAGTCACCATCAAATGATCCTTTAGATAACTTGCTGCAGCTTCACATCAGCACTTGCTGCTTCACCTTGCACTTTTATGTTATGGAAGCAGCTGCTTTCCTTAAACCTCATGAACCCGGCTGGGCTCCAATAATCCTGGCACTATGGGAAGTCGAGACAAGTGGCCCACTTGAGCTCACAAGTTTGAGACCAATCTGAGCAAGAGTGAGCCCCCGTCTCTGAAAATAGCTGGGTGTTGTGGTGGGCACCTTTGGTCCTGGTTGCTTGGGAGGGTGAGGCAGGATGATCACTTGGACCAGGAGTTTGAGGTTGCTGTGAGCTGTGTTGCCCTAACACTCTACCAAGGGCTACAGAGTGATACTCTGTCTCAAAAAAAAAAAAAAAAAAAATGTCATGAACCAACTTCTGCAGCTTCACACTTCTTAGGTTTCCCACCTTTCTCAGCCTTTATAAAATTGAACAGATTTAGGGCCTTGCTCTAGATTAGATTTTGGCTTAAGGTATTGTTGTGGCTAATTTGATCTTTTATCCAGACCATTTTAAAAGCTCTCTGTATCAGCAATAAGACTGATTTGCTTTCTTGTTATTTGTGCATTTATTGGAGTAGCACTTTTAATTTCCTTCAAGAATTTTTCCTTTGCACTCACTATTTGGCTAACTTGTTGGTATAAGAGCTCTAGCTTTGGCTCAGCGCCTGTGGCTCAAGTGGCTAAGGCGCCAGCCACATACACCTAAGGTGGCGGGTTTGAATGCAGCCCAGGCCCACCGAACAACAATGACAGCTACAACCAAAAAAAATAGCCAGACGCTGTGGCGGGCGCCTATGGTCCCAGCTGCTTGGGAGGCTGAGGCAGGAGACTCGCTTTAGCCCAGGAGTTGGAGGTTGCTGTGAGCTTTGATGCCACTGCACTCTACCCAGGGGGACAGCTTGAGGCTCTGTCTCAAAAAAAAAAAAAAAAAAAAAAAGAGCTCTAGCTTTTGGGCTATTTTGGCTTTCAGCATGCCTTCTTCACTAAGCTTAATCATTTCTAACTTTTGATTTCAAGAACAACTTTTCCTTTCTCTTGAACACTTAGGGGTCATCATAGGCTTGTTATTGGCCTAATTTCAGTATGTTTGTGTCTTAGGGATAACGGAGGCTCAAGGAGAGGGAGAGAGGAGGAGAACAGCCATTGGTAGAGCAATCAGAACACACATCATTTATTAAGTTCTCTGTCATACATGGGTGTGGTTCACAGCACTTCAAAATAATTATAATAGTAACATTAAAGATCACCATAACAGATATAATAACAATTTAAAAAATTGAAATACTTGGGAACTACCAAAACATGACAGACAAAGTAAGTGAGCACTTCCACTGTTGGGAAAATTGTTCCAATGGACTCGCTCTACACAGGGTTCCCACAGACCTTAAATTTGTAAAAACTCCAATAAAGCAAAGCACAATAAAAACAAGGTATGCCTATATAAATATGTTGTTAGTTGAGCTTGGAAGCAGAGGAAGTAGCAAATCTTCACCATGTTAGTCCAGGTTTCCAGGAAAAGAATGTCTAGAAAGTGAAGTTGAAATACTGATCTCGTTGTCTAACCTTGGCAAAAACTTTAGAACCACAGAGAGACTGGGTTCAAGAAGCTCGCCCTAATTTTTGAAGTGAAAAGGTATTAGTGCCAAGAAAAGATATTTCTGTTCATTAGTAGCTCTTTCTCCCAGTTTCCAAATTTACCACTTTTCCCTTGGCCTGGTTGCAGGTTATATATATGGAATAGCTAATGAATATTGAGCTGAGGCCCTGAAATATGCCTGTCACGGTAGCAGTAATAGCAGCACCAAGTGGCAGTCTCAGGAAGAAGTTTACCAGTTCTTTTTGTAAATTGAATTATATAATAATACTTTTCCTGCATATGTAATTGTAAATATATGAGTTTCTGTTTCGAGCAGTTTTAACAGTTTGTGCGGATTGATATTTCATGACTGTATTCTTAGGAGAATTTTCTTTCCTCCAAAGAAAAAAGAAAAATTGCTTATTTTTATAATAGAATAAAACCTACTCTATCTTAGAATTACCATCTGCATCTATTGGAAACATTTAGAAATCACTATGGGATCTTAGTTTTTCTGTACTGGAAATATTTTATTATTTCATCATCCTTGGAATTATTTTATAAGTATTCATTAATTTTTTTCAACTATGCTAAAAAAGACCAAATTAATCTGAAGGACAGTACAGCCTAGAAGGATGATACAGTAGTGAAATTAATCATCACTATTACATCATCCTTCAGTTTTCTTACTGCATTGCCCAATGTCTTACATCATCTTTCCAGAGATATAAAAGAAGTCTGCTAACATTGTAGGATTTTTTTTTGGTTTGTTTGGGGTTCTTTAGGCTTTTCTTGAATTTCTCACTTTGCACTCATAGGGACAAAGAGAACAAAATTGATAAGGAAGATATTCTACACTCATTAGATCACACTATGAATGCAAAGAGACTGACAGTAGCACTCAACAGAAAGTTTCTCAGCCTCAGCACTGTTGATATTTTGGGCCAGATAATTCTTTGTTGTAGGAACTGTCCTGTGCTTTATAGGAAGTATGGCAGCGTTTCCGGCTTCTACCCTACTAAATGCCAGTGGTACCATCACACCACGTTGTGACAAAGGTCCCCGGATAGTAGAGGGGGCAAAATAACCCCTATTGAGAACCACTGCTCCACACTCTTAGCAGTGATGATAAAACATATTATGCAAATAAAATGAGCTTGTAATATCTTGGATTACTTTTTTCAAACTTGGGTTAGTGAACAATACATCTTTAAGGACAAAAAGGAAATTCGGTAGTATTTCCAAAGATGAAAAGGAAATTTGATAGCCACAATCAGTCATTCAACAGGAATGACTTCACACAGTGTTTTGTGACAAGAACCTGAACAGCCTTGTGTTTTTGCAGTTTACTTTTCATCTTATATTATGTGCACCAAAATTTACTCAATGGACTTTTTAAATGGACAAATACTGGAGGCAGGTATATATGCAAAGATGACTGCAAGGGAAAAGGTGATATAGAAATAAAAGAAATTCCTTCGATTATCATTCAGATTAGCATTTATAAGTATAAAAATGAAAATGTTTTGCAATTACAGAACAAAGAAGATGGCCATCGTTTCTTCAACAAAGTTATGGAGCCATCAGGGTTTTCAGAAGTATTGCATTTTGACAATGTAGTGTGCAGTTTGTAAAAGATACAATTATCTTAAAAACTGGGAAAATACAGATAAAAATTTGGTTTTAATGAATATAAATTCTTACTAAAATGTCCAATAAAGTTGTTTTTCACCATCACATTATTCTTTTATAAGTTATTTTATATTAAAGTCCATGAACCCAGATGATAAATGGTAGTGACTACTTTTCTTGGTAAATTGAGGACTTGGTATTTAGAGTATTTCTTCCTGGACTGTTGCAATAGCCACCTAACTAGTATTCTTCCTTCCACAGAGCATCCAGGATAATCATTACGAAACATAAGTCAAATCCTGGTTTTTCATTCTTTAAATAGCTTTCTATAACAATAAAATTCAAACTTTTCACCCTGACCTACAAATTTTACATGCTCTAAACTTGACCTTCTGTTTCTCCTCTCCTCCTTCTACACTGCCTTAGGCTTACTGTTTTTCTTTCTGTCCTACCAAACTCATTTTTTCCTGGGGGCACTTGCACTGTTCCTCCATCTGTAATATAGTCTTTCCCTGCTCTTCTTATAGATAATTCCTTTTCAACACTGAATCACAAATTAAATATTATGTTCTGAGAGGCCATTTCCAAATACTCAGTCTAAAATAGGATCTCATTCACTCTCTGTTATATCATCCAGGGATACTTACAGCAACTATTCAACATTTTTCTTATTTGTTTATTTGATTTCCCACTAAAATGGAGGCTTTATTAATAGAGGGGTCTTTTAGTGTTTTGTAACCCCAATAGAAGGAACAGGACAAAGCACACACTACATATTCAATAAATACGTCTTGAACAAATACATGCCAGTAATATTTCTTCATGCTCTTGAATAAACTAACAATCTGTAAATGTATAAAAACCAAGTATCTTCAATGTCTATGTTCATTTTTAGCTATTAGGGATATGTGTAACCCATTCTAAAGATGTATCTTTTTCACATAATACATTAATATGCATTTATAATTATTCATTATACAGTTAGTATATTTATATCTAAAGGGAATAAATATATTACTTAGAATTATATAAATGTTATCTTATTTTCTTTTTAGTTTCCTAACATTCGGTATACAGTGTTTCAATAGGAGTATTTCTTCCCCTTTTTTCCATTCATTGTTACTTTTTAAACTTGAAAGCCTTATAGCAATTACTATAAGGATATGTTAACCACAAAGAACATGGAAGTGTTTACTTTTTTAAAAGTTATTTATTTATTTAATGAGGGCAGAGTCTCACTATGTTGCCCACACTGGCTTCAAGCTCCTAGGCTCAAGCAACCCTCCTGCCTTAGCTTCCCAAGTATCTGGGACTACAGGTGTGTGCCAGCACACCTAGCTTTTATTATTTCATTGTTTCTTTTTCTGTTATACCAGAAATATTAACAAATTAGGTAATAGTATGCTGGGATAGGATCTTATCAGGAAGAGAATTAAGTCATTCACTACCATCCTATGGTATCCAACTGGTCTTCTCCCTGCCTCACTTTGGCAGTTATTCTAACTGTGGGTGGGCAATAATAGTAAAAATGTAAAGTATTGGATTTGTTCCACATACAGTGCGTCTGACATTGCTTCTTTCTTAGCCCTGAAAATAAAATCATACAGTGAGAATAAATTATTTTACAACAGTTAATAAGCAATGTAAAGTTTATTAAAAATTAACTTTTTTTTGTAGACCACTCATGAATCTGGGGGTAAGTGTGGGGAGAATAAAGCAAAGAAAACTACATAAGATATTTATTTTACAGAGTAACAGACTAGCTAGAGACAATGAATTAAGAGAAAATGACAAAGAACAGCTCCGGGCAATCTGTACACGAGATCCTCTGTCTGAAATTACTGAGCAAGAGAAAGACTTTCTGTGGAGCCACAGGTAAGAGTTAAGATGGTGATTTTCTGGTTTTGTTTTTTAAACAAAAACCGTTCTTTTGTAGGCAAAATAACTGACTTTGGCTAATCTTGCGTACTTTTACCATATCTATTAAAGAAGGCACAATTTACATGATTTTTAAATTATAAACATTGCCTTTTGTAAAACTATGGATATAAATCTATATTTCTGAAAAATTATGCTGCATTGGTACTTATTTTGCTCATTGAAGGCTTTTTTTCCTTAATTTTAAATTTCTGATATGACTTTTCTTTAGGATTTTTAAAAATAAAACTTATTAAAAACCCTATAGTTGGGTGGCACCTGTGGCTCAAAGGAGTAGGGCGCTGGCCCCATATACCAGAGGTGGTGGGTTCAAACCTGGCCCCTGGCCAAAAACTGCAAAAAAAAAAAAAAACCCTATAGTTTTAGGCCAGTTTTCGTGTGATTTAGTAGATACTATAATGTTCCATTTTACTTTTTTCTTACACTTCCTCAAAGTAATAGCATAATGCCTTATTTTTATTTAAGAAGAAATTATCCTGCTATTCATAAGTGACACTGGGATATTTAAACAAATTAGTCATTGTACATTTCTATAGAAAGTCCATTAAAACATAAATTTTATCCAATGACCACAATACATGTGACTTTGTGGTTCATTTGCATAAGTAGGTGAAAAATATGAACTATAACATCTATTTATAATTTTTCTTAATTTTCAATGAACCTTAAGTATTTGTCCTCCATGTGGGTTTTCCTTTTGTTGTCTTTGCTGTTATAACTGTGTCTATGTATGAACGTACATATACAACTACAGGGTTAAACACTTTTGATTTTAAAAATGGCTAGTAATGGTAAATAGTTTGGAACTTCTTAAAGATTGCATAATGGAAAAATTAGACATCTAAGCCTTTGAGTCACACATAAGAAAGTTTTTTTATTTTGTTTTATCTTCTCCACACAGACACTATTGTGTAACTATCCCTGAAATTCTACCCAAATTGCTTCTGTCCGTTAAATGGAATTCTAGAGACGAAGTAGCCCAGGTAAATGCGTGTTTGGGATTACTGAATTGCACAGAATTGGTCTGTCTCAAATTGTTTTCTCTCAGAAAGTCTACATAAATATAAGAGATGAAATATACTATGTTTTGAATTCAGAATAATGGCGATATAGTGGGAAAAGGTACCATTAGCATCATTTCCACTGATAAATGGATTACAACTTTTAATTTTAAGAATATTTTAAGGGTGTCTTTTATCTAAACTAGCAATGAAGAGTTCATTGTAGCTTTCTTCACTTTTTAAATATAATTTATTATGTTTCTCATACACAGATGTATTGCTTGGTAAAAGATTGGCCTCCAATCAAACCTGAACAGGCTATGGAGCTTCTGGACTGTAATTACCCAGATCCTATGGTTCGAGGGTTTGCTGTGCGATGCTTGGAAAAGTATTTAACAGATGACAAACTTTCTCAGTACTTAATTCAGCTAGTACAGGTAAAATAATATAAATAGTAAGTGATCTATAATCAAAATAATGATTTATTCTAAATCTGTGCAACTTCTAAAACATTCTGCATTAACTAGTTTTATGTTGTTGTTTAAAAAATCATTTTTTTTTACCATTTGTATTTATTTTCTTACTGAAAAATTTTCTTTAGCCATGCAGAAACTGATCCTGATTTATTTGGGTTTTTGTTTGTCTTTTTAATCACCCAGGTCCTAAAATATGAACAATATTTAGATAATCTGCTTGTGAGATTTTTACTCAAGAAAGCATTGACTAATCAAAGGATTGGGCACTTTTTCTTTTGGCATTTAAAGTAAGTCATTATTTCCCCATTAAATTCTTTATGTATCATTTGCTTTCTTAATAGATGTATAAATGTGTATTACTTAAGTACTTTTGTTTTTGTTTAGTTGGAAGAGTTTTCAACTAAATATGAAAATATTTTGTACCAGGGATAAGCATTTCCTTAACTTTTTCTTTTTGAAATTAAATAAACAACAAAATTCAAAACTGAATTTTATATATGAATGAGAACTAAAAGATTTTGATTCTACTTTCAGTGAAGTAAAATTTGCTATATCCAGATTGGTATTATTGTAGGTCTCACTACATATGTGGATTAAAATATCCCAAAATATGGGAAAAAACTAACCTTGAAATTCAGAACAGTAATGTCAGAATCCCATGTCTCTTACTATGAAACAAGCTAATTAAGAATAAAAAAATATTTTGAAAAATATGGTATATCTAGTACTCAAAGTTAGAGGTCATAAGCTATATACCTTTTTATAAATTAGAAATAGATTTGTGTCTACAATGATTTTTTTAATGTTAAAATAAATAATTGAACCTAGAAGCTAGGTTGAAAATAAATTAAATTTGGAAAAGGTATAGAAAAGTGTAGATGTATGTTCCAGAAGTGTCAAGTAGTGCTCACTGAGCTTTCTGCTCCCTCCTTATTCATTTTATTATTTTTGGGCCAAATTTTCTTTTTTCATGTTTTTTTATCTTGAGATTCCTTGATGAAAAATAGTTAAAACTAAAAACTGGTTTGTTTTTTTTAAGTTTACATGTTCAGCAACTACCTGAAATTCATGATTGTTTTGCTTCTAAATGACAGGTTTGGGCCAGGCATGGTGGCTCACACCTGTAATCATAGCACTCTGAGAGGCTGAGGCAGGCAGATTGCCTGAGCTCATGAGTTTGAGACCAGCCTGAGCTAGAGAGAGACTCAGTCTCTAAAAATCCCTGTAGTCCCAGCTACTTAGGATGCTGAGGCAAGAGAATCACTTGAGCCCATGAGTCTGAAGTTGCTGTGAGCCTTAACACCATGGTACTCTACCAGGAACTGGTAGAGTAATGAGACTTTGTCTTAAAAAATGAAAATGAGAGGAAAATGAGACTTTGTCTTAAAAAAAAAAAAAGATAGGTTTGAATCATTTTATTGGTAGTATGATTATAGTACTTAACAATTTAGAAAATAGTTTTTTTAATTTTCTTGATAAAGATTATATGTGTAATTATTTAAGACCATATAAATATTATTATTTATTTTTTAATCTTGTGCTATTATTTTAGATCTGAGATGCACAACAAAACAGTCAGTCAGAGGTTTGGTCTGCTTTTGGAGTCCTACTGTCGTGCATGTGGGATGTATTTGAAGCACCTCAATAGGCAAGTTGAGGCAATGGAAAAGCTCATTAACTTAACTGACATTCTCAAACAGGAAAAAAAGGATGAGACACAAAAGGTATGTGACTCCTTTGTGAAACTCCTTAGTTTGTTCATTGCAGTTAGGCAAGATTGTTTAGAAGCTCAGTGTACATACAGGTCATGGTCCTTGGACTCAAGAACATCAGGATTTAGATTTTCCACTGCCTCTTAGCTATATAATGTTAGACACTTTATTTAGGCTCTTAAAACTCACTTTTCTCATTTGTAAAATGGGAATAATACTTTCTTCATAGGGTTGTTGTGAGAATAAAATTACATGAGATATGCAAAGCACCTATCACAGAGCTTAGAACATGAAAGGTGTTCAACAAATGTTAGTTCCCTTTACTTTCCCATCCTTTCTCTTTTATATAGCTTTAAATATTTAAAATGATTTTTCCCCTTTTTGTCATTTATTTCCTCTTAGCAATACCCTGAAAATGAGTGGAAAAGAAATTAGTTTTAACATTTCTAAGTTTAAAATGGACTTAAAGTGAAACAGTAAATATATCACACACTTTAGTCATCTGCAGTCTAGATTATTGTAACGAAGGAAGATGTAATACAATGTAAAAGTTTTTGTGACCTTTTCCTACTCCTTATCCTTCATTCCATTTAATCAACCACATCTATATTCACCACATCCTACAGTAAAAAGTGAGATTGTTTCTCCTCTCTAGTGAAAAGGGAAAGAAGGTCCCAGTTGATAAGTGAGTTCTCAAAGGACAAAGAATATAAATCAGCAATACTGATTTTTGCCAGTATCTTCATCAATATTACTTGAAGGGAAAAAAACTTAAACGTTAGTGTATTGATCTAAATATTATACAGTGTATGACTGAGCTAATTTTGTTGAAGTTGTAATATGTAAGTTCAAATATAAGGTATTAGAAATAATTGTGCTCTTTCAGATGTTGGAATGGATGGGTGAGAGACTAGACTGCCTTGAAAGAACAAAATTTATTACATTTATACTGAAACTGAGCTAAGAAGAAAGAAAATAGTATTAGACACATTTCTGAACATACATGTTCCTTGACTTACGATAGGATTAGGGCTATATTCCAATAAACACTCATAAATGGAAAATATCTAAAGTCTAAAATGGCCATTTGTAGACTTTTGGGGATGTAAAAACATAATATCCAACAACTGCAGGCAGCAGGTACACTGTAGAGTGTGAGTTATACACCTGGTGATCATACGGCTGACTGGGAGTAGCACCCCATCATCACAAGAGAATATCATGTCACATAGCCTATCACTTTCATGTCATGGTAAAGATGAAAAATCATAAGTGAAAAGTCAGGGACCATCTGTCTTCTAAGGCATGTCTTCTAAGCTGGAGCTTGCAGATTGCAAATTGGCTGCGATACAATGGATTAATTAAGAATATGAAATTCATTGCTCAGATCATTATTGGCGTCTGTGAGATTTTGATACGAAACTAAAATTGCAGTCGTAGAAACAAAAGCAGTTTCAGCAGTTTTGTGTCTTATCGCAACAATTATGATAAAGGGTATGAAGCACTGTGCTAACATTAGGGTTGTCAGTGATATAAAAAGAAATGCCCTTATGTGAACAAGAGCTACCTAGTCAAAGATGACTAGATTTTCTAGCTATTCATTTATATATAGTAAGAAGGAAAAAAAACTATTACTGAAATTCTGGCAGGAAAATTGATTTATTATGAATTCCTCGCTCCTAATCTCTTTCTTCTCCCCCTACATTTTATGTTTTCAGTAGATGAAGTTTTCCTAAAATAAAATGCCAGATACTGCATGATAGCAATCTAGGCTCTGGTTTGAACTGATTAAAAAGGGATATTTCTTTACAGCGACATACTCAAACCTGAGTATAGTGTGAAATTCCACATAGCACATGTTTTTAACAAGTCCTTTTCCCAGTAGTTTCTTGTAGCCTCACTAGGTATTTTCTACCCAACAGAAAATGTGATTGTGGTGTTTTCTGAAAAGGCCAACAGTAAGATTATTAAGCTAAGATAGCATGGCTGCCTCAGTTTTTCCTCTGAACACGGAAAATTTTTTCTTTGCTGATAGTAAATGTTTTAGACTTTGCAGGCCAATTGGTCTCTGTCATAACTGCTCGGCTCCACTCTTCTAGTGTGACAGCAGCCAGTATATAACGGATAGGCATAGCTGTATTCTAATGCAGCTTGATTTATAAAAACTGGCAGCTGACCTGCAGGCCATAGGCCAGCAACCCTGCTCTAGAGCCTTATGCCAGGACGCAGAGTTTACAGTTTATAGTTCACAGCCCTGCCAACTCTTGCCTGTCTCCCTGAGTTATGCTGCCTTGTTTTGTAGAAACCCTTCTAATTAGAACACAGCCAGTCTAGGATATGGATTCAAAGACTTCACTACACAATACTGAGGCTTGAGTGGGTAAAAGAGATTAGCCGTTAGTTTTTATGAGTTTCTTACCATTATTATGCTTTTTTATCAGGTACAGATGAAGTTTTTAGTTGAGCAGATGAGGCGACCAGATTTCATGGATGCTTTGCAGGGCTTTCTGTCTCCTCTAAACCCTGCTCATCAACTAGGAAATCTCAGGTAAGTACTTTCTTGGGAGTTTTACTGATACTTTTTCTAACATTTCAAATTATTCTAGAGAAAATCAGTGCCTATCTCACAGTGGTTACGGCGCTGGCCACATGCGCTGAGACTGGTGGGTTCGAACCCAGCCCAGGCCAGCTAAACAGCAATGACAGTTACAAAAAAAAAAAATCCAGGTGCTATGGTGGGCACCTGTAGTCCTAGCTACTTGGGAGGCTGAGGCAAGAGAATCGCTTAAGCCCAAGAGTTTGAGGTTGCTGTGACCTGTGACGCCTCAGCACTCTGCCCAGGGCAACATAGTGAGATTCTGTCTTAAAAAAAAAGAAAAAAGAAAAGTCAAAATGTCTGTTAGAATCTCCAATTATATAGGCTTTCTTTCATTCTCCTACCCTCAAAATAGGAGTAGTAAAATGGTCTTAAGTTCAGAACCACATTTATTCAGAATGAATTTTTACTGCTTATTAATAATAGAGTTTAAAATCTTCTGTGGCTACAGTGAGTAGTATCATAGGATAAGAAATAAAATATATCTGTAAAATTAATGATATGTCTCTATTAAAAATCATATTCCATTATAAAAATAAAGCTTAATTTTTTTCTTTATACTCCTTAGACATGAATTCCTAAATAAAAATTGAAGAGAAAGTTTTAAATCTTTATAGCAATTCAAAAAGCTACACTATGTATGTATTTTAAAATAAAATTGAGGATAAAAAGAATGACAAAGCTAAGATGCTTCGTAAAATTTTTTAACTATTTTAAAGGCTTGAAGAGTGTCGAATTATGTCCTCTGCAAAAAGGCCACTGTGGTTGAATTGGGAGAACCCAGACATCATGTCAGAGTTACTGTTTCAGAACAATGAGATCATCTTTAAAAATGGGGATGGTAAGGAAGAGCATTAATGAGCATATGATGCATGAATTTAGCTATCTTTATACACAGGATATTTATGTACCATGAAGACTATTGAAAGTCATTTAAGGATTACACACTTGATAAAATATATAATATTACACAAATGTCTTAGCTTTTATAATATGCATATTTAATCACTGAAAAGAAAGTAAGTTAGAGGTTTAGAATTAGAAGTTCTAAAATCAGTCTTTAATTATCATTTTGTTAGCTGCATGAGTATCCATTCATTTCATAAATATTTTTGTGCTGGGCCTGGTATTATAGCAATAAATAAAACAAATCCTTGCCCTTGTGGAGCTCACAGTCTAAACAAGTAAAAAAAAAAGGACATTAAACAAATAATTACAAAAATAAAATGACAACCTTGTTACAGAGGAAAAATGTAGTCTGCTAAGAACCAAATAAGAGCCTAATAATTTGGAGAACAGGTTATGGGGAGAGAGGGAAAGGCTCATGGATGAATTTCCAATGGGAAATGACATTTTAGCAATGAATTCTATTGATCTCAGTATTTTACTATAGATATATGTTCAAATTTAAGAAGTAAATTTGAAAATTTTATTTTTCAAATAAATTTCAGAAAAATAAACACTTGAAACATTTTGTTTTAAAATTTTTGTGAAATTCTTGGTCATTTGTCCTATTGTTGTTATATAGATGTGTTTATGCAGATACTTTAGAAGTTAAAGGATCAGAATATTGCTTTTGCATAGATTCTTTTAAAGAGTAAATATAGCTATTTGTTTTCCATTTTCATGGCATGATCCTTAAATTTGTATTTGTGGTATTAAGTGGTGATACATATTATTTGCATTTCAGATTTACGGCAAGATATGCTAACACTTCAAATTATTCGTATTATGGAAAATATATGGCAAAATCAAGGTCTTGATCTACGGTAGGTAACCAATAAGGAAACTTTATTGCCATACTTAGAAAATTATAACTTTAGGACGTTACTGTGAAACAGTAAATTATTGGGGCAGCGCCTGTGGCTCAAAGGCGTAGTAGGATGCTGGTCCCATATGCCGGAGGTGGTGGGTTCAAACCCAGCCCCAGCCAAAAACTGCGAAAAAAAAAAAAAAGAGTAAACTATTAATAAAAATTATAGGCTCAGCGCTTGTGGCTCAACCAGCTAAAGCGCTAGCCACATACACCTGAGGTGGCAGGTTTGAATCCAGCCCAGGCCCACCAAAACAACAATGACAGCTGCAACCAAAAAATAGCCAGGTGTTGTGGCGGGCACCTGTGGTCCCAGCTGCTTGGGAGGCTGAGGCAGGAGACTCACTTGAGCCCAGGAGTTGGAGGTTGCTGTGAGCTGTGATGCCATGGCACTCTACTGAGGGGGATAGCTTGAGGCTCTGTCTCAAAAAAATAAATAAATAAATAAATAAAAATTATAGAAGCATATGTCTGTAAAGAAATGTACACAATAGTAATTAATTGTTTATGCTATGCTACTTAACTTTTTTTCCTCTTACTTGGCTAAAATAGGTAAAGGGATTTAACTAAGTAAGAGGAGCTGTATCTGATAAGCTGGTAAAGACTTGGCAACTGCCTTTGGAGAATCACCATTAGGAACAGGACATGGGAGACACAAAAGGCCTCTTTTCTTTCAGAAGTTACGAGTTTAAAACAAAGTTTTATAATAGCAGTTTCCTAAAGCTTTATAAATCCCCTAACTTGAATCAGTTTTACAGTACAATTCTTGAATAATCTTAAAAGTTTATACTAGTCTGCTTTCCACAGTCATCAGTATTATCTTCAAGATTCTGTCAGACTTCCTCTTCTCCACAGATTGAGTAGCTAGTATATAACAGTTCTATCAGTGACAAATGGTAGCACTCCTTTATTGTGCAGAAGAAAACTGACATTTCAGGTAGCCTGCTAAACACAAAATTAAACCATCAACTTCAAATTCTTAACTCCTGGTACATTGCTTAATCTCTGTTGTTTTCCAAAAACAACTAGTATTTTATGAGTCAAGTTTCCTTTTTTGGAAAGGAAAAAAAAGAGGGAGTCACACGCTAGTACTACCACTTCCCCCAGAGGAGTAGAGTGTAAAAAAGATTAGAACAAGTAAGAAGTTTAACTATATAACCCTGGTAATTACAACATGTAATTGTAAATTAGTGACTTACAAAAATGCATCTGAAGTTAAGCAAGATCATTAAAAATACTAAGGGTTTTTCAGCTTTGCAGTATTTCCTAAATGTCTTTAGCTTAAGTAAATTTAAGGAAAAAATTTTCTTTGAAGTTTAATTTTAAATAAAAAGCACTTAATTTAATTTAAGTAAAATCATAGCAGCAATTTTACTTATGCTTGGCAAACTGTAATTCAGACTCAGGTATTATGACTTTTTTAAATAGAAGATAGCTTAGAAGACAGTTTGACTCTTTAACCAATAAGCACTCACAGCAGTAATAAAATGAAAACAAAATAAGATAGAATCAGCAGGAACACAACCTTAAGGAATTTCCATATTTGCCAGGACAGGTAGAAGAAAAGATTCATTCTGTAAGAGAATGGTCAAAGAGGCAGAAGTACCAGAGTAAGTGATTCACAGAACCGGGAAGAAGGGGGTGGTGCTTCAAGGGGCTTAAGGGAACAAGGCCTATGAAAAAGTCCTTGGATTTGATGACTCATAATTAGCTTTAGGAAGAGTTTACTCACTAGTGTGGTAGGCATAGAAGCTAGCCTGCGGGTAATTAAGGAAATGAAAATAAGTGTAGACTGTTTTAGGAACTTAGAAAGGAAAGGTTGAAATAATGAACAGTAGCTCTGAGACAGCAGAGCAAAGAAAACCACACTGATAAGTACTTGTCTGCCAGTTTGAATGGTGGGTGCTTTTCTTCATTGGCTCTTTAAATTGTCACATCTCCACCCTTTCCTACATGGCCTATTTAATATTCTGTGTGATATAATGGGAACTACTCTAAAGATATTTGTGCAAGATCCTAAATCATGGTATTTGTATCAAGCAGAAGCATTTGTGGGATTATTTGACCTATGAGCTTATTAAGTAGCTACTTTTTCCTGGAACACCATTTTTTGCTTAAAAAATAACTAATAGGCAAGCTATGGTTATTCAAACATGAATATTTGGCAGACATTTTCTTGAAAATGAACAATATGTGCCTATCACTTCAAAGAAAACAACTGTGATGGTATTTGTTGCCAATGAGAAAATTTGAGCTTTCAAGCAAAAATTAAAATTTAAAAAATTTAATATATGCCACTTTTAACAGCATCCCCAAACTTTTAAGATGTTTCTTTTTTTTTCTTTATTAGATCATATCTGTGTACATTAATGCTATCATGGGGTACAGAGTGCTGTTGGTATATACAATTTGAAGTACTTTCATCCAACGGGTTAACATAGCCTTCATGTTATTTTCTTAGTTACTGTGTTAAGACATTTATATTCTACATTTAGAGAGATTCACATGTACCCTTATAGGATAAACCATAGGTGTGGTCCCACCAATCACCCTCCCTCCACCCATCCTCCTCTCCCTTCCCTCTCCTCTCTCCCCATATTCCTGGGCTAAAATTGGGTTATAGCTTTCCTATGAAAGCTATAAATTAGTTTCATAGTAGGGCTGAATACATTGGATACTTTTTCTTCCATTCTTGAGATACTTTGCTAAGAAGAATATTTTCCAGCTCCATCCATGAAAATACGAAGGAGGTAAAGTCTCCATCTTTCTTT
>CAUYTI010078426.1:0-14932 GCA_963575145.1 Galago senegalensis
TCCAACTCCTGGGCTCAAGCGAGTCTCCTGCCTCCGCCTCCCAAGTAGCTGGGACCACAGGCGCCCGCCACAACGCCCGGCTATTTTTTGGTTGCAGCCGTCATTATTGTTTGGCGGGTCCGGGCTGGGGATTCGAACCCACCACCTTAGGTGTACGTGGCTGGTGCCTTAGCTGGTTGAGCTATAGGCGCCGAGCCCTCTCACTGGAGTTTTAATCTGCATTTCTCAGCTTAGGAAATTGAGGCCTTCTTTACCTACCTATCAGTTACTGGTAGAGAGATTCCCATCTTTTGACCATTTTCTTTGTGGGTTTCTTAGCTTTTTGAGGCTGGTTTTCAAGAGTGCCTAGATAGTCTTAATAATCATCCCTCATCAATTGTAGGAAAATTGGATACACATGACCACTTATATGCAGTTTCATACAATAACACACAAAATTCAGTATATAATACTATCGTGTATGTGCGCACAAATTAATGATGGAAAGTTGTTCAGAAGGACACACATTAAATAAATGGAAGTCAGAGCCAGTGGGGTAAGGGTGGGTGCATTGGGTTGGCGGATAAAATGTAAAATAAAATGAACAAAAGAGGGCCTCTGTACTGACAAACAATAATTACAGGGAGTGCCCAAATTACAAGCATCTGACATATGTACAATTTGCACTTATGAACGGTGGCTTTTACAGGTAATGGGCAAATGTACTTGTTCCAACTTACATACAAATTCAACGTAAGAACAAATCTACAGAATCTAGCTCATTTGAAACTCGGGGACTACTGAACCACGAACTACAAAGTATTGTACCATACAATTTTGAGCACTTGAAAGAAAATATATTCATAAGTAAATCTAACCAAGGCACAGGATTAGAAATGTCACAACACAAAAGGGTGGACTGACATGAGATGTCTCAAAAACTACACTTAAAGCTAGAGGACAGTAGCTTGGTGCCCATAGCTCAGTGTTAGGGTGCCGGCCACATACACCAAAGCAGGCAGTTTGTACCCAGCCTGGGCCTGTTAAACAACGATGACAACTGCAACAACAACAACAAAAAATAGCTGGATGTTGTGGTGAGTGCCTGTAGTCCCAACTACCGGGAGGCTGAAGCAAGAGAATTGCTTAAGACCGGGAGTTTGAGGTTGCTGTGAGCTGTGACATCACAGCACTCTACTGAGGGGAACATAGTGAGACTCTGTCTAAAAAAAAAAAAGCTAGAGGACAGTGACAACTATACTTCAAAATTCTTATGAAAAATGACTTTAAATCTAGAATTTTATGTCCATAGCTTTTTAACCTTTTGGCTAAGACCAAGTATAGAATTTGATGCCCAGCCAAAGTATGATTATTTATTTTGGAGACAGAGTCTTACGTGGTCACCCTTGGTAGAATGCCCTGGTGTTTTAACTCACAGCAACCTCAAAAACCCTTGGGCTCAGCTCGGTGCCTGTGGCTCAAGCAGCTAAGGCTCCAGCCACATACACCTGAGCTGGCAGGTTTGAATCCAGCCTGGGCCCGCCAAACAACAATGATGGCTACAACCAAAAAATAGCTGGGCATTGTGGTAGGCACCTGCAGTCCCAGCTACTTGGGAGGCAAAGGCAGGAGAATCGCTTGAGCCCAGGAGTTGGAGGTTGCTGTGAGCTGTGATGCCATAGCACTCTACCCAGGGCGACAGCTTGAGGCTCTGTCTCCAAAAAAAAAAAAAAAAAAACCCTTGGGCTCAAGCTATCTTCTTGCCTCAGCCTCCCAAGTAGCTAACAAAGGTGCCTGCTGCAACATCTGGCTATTTTTTTTTTTTTTTAGAGATGGGGGTCTCACTCTGGTTCATACTGATCTCAAACTCGTGAGCTCAGGTCATCCACCTGCCTTGGCCTCCCAGAGTGCTGGGATTACAAGCATGAGCCCCTGAGCCTGGCCTAAAGTATGAATGAATGTAAGAATAAAGATAGACTCAGAACAAAATATACTAAAACATTTAATTCCCACCACCCTGTGCAAGAACAAGACCCTGTCTCTGCTTAAAATAGAAAAACTAGCTGGGTGTGGTGGTGGATGCCTGTAGTCCCAGCTATTTGGGAGGCTGATGCAGGAGGATCACTAGACCTCAAGAGACTGAGGTTGCTACAAGCTACGATAATGTCATGGCATTCTACCAAGGGCAACAGAGTGAGACTGTCTCAAAAAAAAAACATTAATTTCTATCCACCTTTTCTTAGAACAATTTTTAAGAATGACACAGAACACATGGTGTTCTGTGGGGAGGGGATTATTATTTATTTATTTATTTATTTATTTTAGAGGCAGAGTCTCACTTTATTGCCCTTGGTAGAGTGCCATGGTGTTACAGCTCACAGCAACCTCCAGCTCTTGGGCTTAGGTGCCCGCCACAACACCCAGCTATTTTTTATTGAAGTTTGACCAGGGCTGGGTTTGAACCTGCCACCCTCAGTATATGGGGCAGGCACCCTACTCACTGAGTCACAGGCGCCACCTCTGTTAATTATTTTTTAAACTAAGCTGTGGCATCTTGTGCTTTGTTTCTGTGTTTGTTTTTAAGAAAGAAAAAATTCCTAGGCTGGGCAAGGTGGTTCATGCCTATAATCCTAGCATTTTGGAGGCAAGTGGACTGCCTGAGCTCACGAGTTTGACACCAGTCTGAGCAAGAGTGAGGACCCCCCCTCTAACCCCCATCTCTAAAGAATAGCCAGGCATTGTGGCAGGTGCCTATAGTCCCAGCTACTTGGGAGACTGAGGCAAGAGGACTGCTTAAGCCCAAGTATTTGAGGTTGCTGTGAGCTATGATGCAATGGCACTCTACTGAGGGCGACAAAGAGAGACTCTGTCTCAAGAAAAAAAAAAGAAAGAAAGAAAGAATTCCTTAAAGGAACAGTCAAGAATGTTAAGAATTTCTAAGAGGTCAAGTATGGGAAAAACTGAAGAGATGTTAGGTACTAAGAGGATTTTGTTAAACTTGTGCTGTGAATGTACATAGCAGCACTGTTCATAATAGCCAAAAGGTGAAAAGAACTCAAATGTCCATCAACTCCTGAATGGTTAAACAAAATGTGGCATATCCATATAGTGAAATATTAATATTATACAGCTGTAAAGAGAAATCAAATTCTCCCATTCTGTGGATTTTTTCACTTCCTTTGAGGCAAGAAAATTTTCTTGTGGGCTTCTTTTTGGGGTGATAAAATGTTCTAAAATTGATTGTGGTGGTCATGGCACAATTCTATAAACATACTAGAAACCTTAAACTGTACACTTTATTTTTTTTATTTTTTAGAGACAGAGTCTCACTTTGTTGCCCTTATTAGAGTGCTATGAAGTCACAGCTCACAGCAACCTCTGGGCTTAGGTGATTCTCTTGCCTCAGCCTCCCAAGTAGCTGGGACTACAGTGCCCGCCACGACACCCGGCTATTTTTTTGTTGCAGTTTAGCCGGGGCTGGGTTTGAACCCACCACCCTGGGTATATGGAGCCGGCGCCCGACTCACTGAGCCACAGCGCCGCCCAACTGTACACTTTAAAGGAGTGCATTTTCTGGTATGTGGATTATAGCCCAATAAATCTGTTATGAAAAATAAAGGAATGAATGAATAAAAGGAATGGATAATGTGCATTTAGAAAAGGAAATGGTAGATACTGGGACCCAATATAGTTTCACTGAAACACAAATTTTATAAAACTATCTTCATTCCTTTTTTTTGATAAAGAGATCACTTATCAAAACTTTTGATAGCATCCTTGATCCCTTTTAGACCTGTGTAAGGGGAACGCTGTAACAGAGGCCACCTGTATTCCAGAAAGAAATTTGAAAAAGTCTTTTATGACCTGACTTTGGAGATATATAGACTGGATGACAGCATCACTAAGTATAATCATAACTGGCTAAGCAAACATGTTCCAAAAATGTCAATTAAGGGTAGGCTGTGAAAGGCCTCATGTGGCAATGGAGCTTCAGCTACAGCCCTGCTTTCTGTATCATTTTTATTGATAATTTCAGATAAGAAAAACAGATGAAAATTTTCATCTACTTGATCAAATTTGCAGGAGCCAGAGAACCAAGCCAACTTTAACTCAACAAATTTTCCTAGGGAAAATTTTTGTTTGAACTTTTTTTTTTTTTTTTTTTGGCCAGGGCTGGGTTTGAACTCGCCACCTCTGGCATATGGGGCCAGTGCCCTACCCCTTTGAGCCACAGGCACCACCCCCTTTTGTTTGAACTTTTAAAAATAGCTACAGAATACAGGATAAAACATAGTTCGATAGCATCCCTGGAGTTTTGCTGATTTGCAGTCTACCACCTTTGTGGCTGCCAAACATGTCAGTGTGATCTTGGTGGTCAATCCTGTTTTCTGGATACCACTGACTGCTTAAAGAACAGCCACTCTCTACCCCAGTCTCTCTGTTTTGTTCAGGCTACAACTACTCAGTGAAGTAGATCTTGCCCCATCAAGAAACAATTAAAATTTAGCAAAATAGCTATTAGGACACCCTCATTCCCTTTTGTCAAACACTTCCTTTCTCAGCATCCTTTAAAGCCAAGGATATAAAATGCAAAAAAAAAAAAAAATCCCCAAAATCCACCAGCAAAAACAAACAACAAGAACAAGAAAAAGCAAAACAGATAAATTGAGGTAAGAACTGGGTTTTGGGGGGGTTTTTTTGAGATAGAATCTCACTATGTCACTCTGGGTAGAGTCCGGTGGCGTCATAGCTCACAGCAACCTCCAACTTTTGGGCTCGTAAGTAGTTGGGACTATAGGCGCCTGCCACAATGCCCAGCTACTTTTTTGTTGCAGTTGTCATTGTTATTTAGCAGGTCTGGGCCAGGTTGGAACCTGCCAGCCTCGGTGTATGTGCCTGGTGTTGTAACCACTGTCCTATAGGCGCTGAGCCTAAAAAAAATTTTTTTTTTTGAGATAGAGTCTCACTTTGTAGCCCGTGGTAGAGTGCCCTAGCTGCATAACTGAAAGCAACCTCTAACTCTTGGGCTAAAAAGATCCTGGTGCCTCAGCCTCTCAGGTAGCTGGGACTACAGCACCCACCGTAACACCTGGCTTTTTTTTTTTTTTAAAGACGGGGGTCTTGCCCTAGCTCAGGCTGGTCTCGAACTTGTGAGCTCAGGCAATCTGCCCACCTCGGCCTCCCAGAATGCTAGGATTACAGGTGTGAGCCACTGTGCCTAGCCTTTAAAATTTTTTTTTAAATGTTTATTTATTTATTTATTTTTGAGACAGAGTCTCAAGCTGTCACCCTGGGTAGAGTGCTGTGGCATCATAGTTCACAGCAACCTCAAACTCTTGCACTCAGTTTTTCTATTTTAGTAGAGACGGGGCTCTTGATTTCGCTCAGGAACTTGTGAGCCCAAGCTATAAACTCATCTCGGCCTCCCAGAGTGCTAGGATTACAGGTGTGAGCCACCTCACCCTCAGCCCACTGCCAGAAAATTAAGCTTTAATGAGAAAGGCCAATCTCAAGCCTCAACAAATTAAAAAAAAAAAAGCAGAGGAATAGCTTTGATCGTGGCTAGACAATCTTTTGCTAGTGCCTTGAAGGGATCAAAAGGTTAGAGTGTTCCTAGAGGATTTTTTTTTTTTTAAAAGAGGATTCTTGTTACCTATGACTCATGGATCCCCTCAGCTATCTCTGCAGAATCTAGGAATAGAGATGGTATCATTTAGGAAAGATCTATGAAGGAGCCCCTTGACTAAGACCTTGAACTCTTACAACATACACAGGAAACCCATAAGGTTTTTGAGGATATCAGCAAAAACACTGCCAGCATGGACTAAAAGGAACAGAGAGGAGGAAATTAAAGAAGGCTCTCAAAGTTCTCTTAAAATTCCACAGGCAGGAAAGGGGCTGATAAATAGTTACTCATCTGCAAACACATGCTAGCCTTCAAGAAAAGGAATGATTCTGAGCGCCATGGTGCAGGCCCAGAGGCTAGAGTTTAGAGCCAGGGATTGTTCCCAGGCCTTGAAACTTAATGGTTTTCTGGGTTGGATTTCGAAATTGCTTGGAACCAGTGACTCATTTCCTTCCATCTTCTTTTTCTTTAAAGTGGAATGTTTATTTGCTATCCTATGTCAATCCCAGTGTTGGATTTTGGGAGCAGATAACTTGTTGAGTTTATCTATATGAGCTCATTTAATCCTCACCACAATCATGTAAAGTTTCACAAGTTTATGGCTAGAGAGAAATTTTGCTCCAGGATGGATCATACCTAGAGTCTCAACAACATAATTTAGATGAGATATGGGACTTTTTTTTTTTTTAGAGCCAGTCTTATTATGTCACCCTCAGTAAAGTGCTGTGGCATCACGGCTCACAACAACCTGAAACTCTTGGGCTTAAGTGATTCTCTTGCCTCAGCCTCCCAGGTAGCTGAGACTATAGGTGCCCTCACAACGTCTGGCTATTTTTGTTGTTGTTGTTGCAGTTGTCATTTTTGTTTAGCTGGCCCAGGCCAGGTTTGAACCTGTCAGCTTGGATGTATATGGCTGGTGCCCTACCCACTGAGCTATGGGTGCCACCTGAGACTTTATTTTTGAGACAGTCTTGGGCTCAAGTGATCCTCTTGTCTTAGCCTCCCTAGTAGCTGGGACTATAGGTGCCCAGCTATTTTTAGAGATGGGGTTTTGCTGTTACTCAGGGTGGTCTCAAACTCCTGAGCTCAGGCAATCTACCCACTTCGGCCTCCCAGAATGCTGGGATTACAGGTGTGAGCCACTGCACCTGGTCATGGGGCGTTTGAGCTAATGAGATATACATGAGATTTTTTTTTTTTTTTTGAGACAGAGTCTTACTTTGCCGCCCTAGATAGAGTGGTATGGCATCATAGCTCACAGCAACCTCAAACTCTTGGGCTCAAGGGATTCTCTTGCCTCAGCCTCCCAAGGAGCTGGGCTTACAGGCACCTGCCACAACACCCAGCTATTTTTAGAGGCAGGGTCTTGCTCTGACTCGGGCTGGTCTCAAACCTGTGGAGCTCAGGCCATCCACCTGCCTCCACCTCCCAGAGGGCTAGGATTATAAGCATGAGCCACCGCTCCTGAACAATATGTGAGATTTTGGACTTGAGTTGATACTGGGATTTGGGGGAACTTTGGGATAGGATAAATGTATCCCATTGCATGTGAGATGGACACAAATCTTTGAGAGTCAGACGCAGACTTCAGCAGGCTGAATAATGATTACCCAGAGATGTCCATGTCATAATCTCTAGAACCTGTGAATGTTGCCTTACACAGAAGGGACTTTTTTTTTTGAGACAGAACCTCAAGCTATCCCCCTGGGTAGAGTGCTGTGGCATCACAGCTCACAGCAACCTCCAACTCCTGGGCTCAAGCGAGTCTCCTGCCTCAGCCTCCCAAGTAGCTGGGACCACAGGTGCTCACCACAACGCCCTGCTGTTTTTTGGTTGCAGCCGTCATTGTTGTTTGGTGGGCCTGGGCTGGATTTGAACCCGCCACTTTAGGTGTATGTGGCTGGCGCCTTAGCTACTTGAGCCACAGGCGCCGAGCCATAGAAGGGACTTTTATAAATATATTTAAGTGAAATACCTGAGATGAGGAGATTGTTTTTAGTTATCTGGGTGGATCCAATTAATCACAGGGTCATTATAAGAGGGAGGCAGAAGGGCCAATCAGAAGGAGATGGATACCAGAAGCAGAGAGAAGTTAAAGATACTACACTGCTGGTCTTGAGGGTGGAAAAAGGGGCCACAAGAAAATGAATGCAGGTGACCTCTAGGAACTGGAAAAGGTAAGGAAACAAATTCTCCTCTAGAGCCTGTGAAGCAAGCCCTGGCCCTATTGACTTTTTATTTCATCTCAGTAAAACCCCTTTTTTTTTTGGCTGGGGTTGGGTTTGAACCCACTACGTCCAGCATATGGGGCGGCCTACTCCTTTGAGCTACAGGCGCTGCCCAGTAAAACCCATTTTAGACTTCTATGTTTATGTTGTTTTAAGCCATTAAGTTTGCGGTAATTTGTTAAAGCAGCCAAACGAAACCAGCATAAGGTCACACTGAGCTTTGATGTAAATAGGTGCTGAAGATAAAAGACAAAAATGTAGAGAAAAGGAAAAAATTATGCGAGTTGATAACAGAACAGGCAAAGCAGATGTGAAGAGTGCTGTCATGGATGGGCGGAGCCTGGAGAAAACCAGTGCAAACTCTGGCTCTCCTTTTGGGGATGTCAGACCACAGGTAGCCAGGCTCTCCGCTGGGAGGCTGATTTTAGCTGGGTTAGAGAGGAAATTTTTTTTTTTTCTCACCATGTGGCCAGGGAGGAACTTTTAACAGGATTGTCTAAAAACATTTCCCACTTAAATCAGGGTGTGTCCCATCAGTGGAGTTGGTAGAAGAGTCACCACAGCAATTATTCACTTTATTCCAATTCTCCCCCTTATATCACATATATACAATTATTATTTTAATACAGCCTGCTGTTTGATAGACAGAAGACCCATCAGGAGTGTCCGGTATGCAGCTCATGGGCCACATGCAGATTATGTGCGGACTGTTTTGCTTATCTGTCGTGTTGGATATCGTGAAAATTATGCACACAACCATTTTTTGCTCATTAGCTTTTGTTGGTGTTTATGTATTTAATGTGTGGCCCAAGACAACTCTTCTTTCAATGTGCAGCAGAGAAGAAAAATAGTTGCTAGGCTCTGGATCAGTACTTCTGCTAGGCTCTGGATCAGTACTTCTGCCTCTCAGGCACACAGGAGGCACCTGGAGAGTTTGTTAAACTGCAGATTCTGAATCAGTCGGTCGGGTGGGACCCAGGTGAGGCTAGAGTTGCTGGTCTGCATCAGGTTTATATAACAAGGTCCTGGAGACCAGTGGTTCTCAAACTTTAGTGAATGTCAGAATCATCTGGTAGATCTATTAAAATAGATCTCTGGGTCCCACCCAGGGTCTGATTTAGTAGGCCTGGGGCATGGGGCTGAAGGTTTGTTTTTCTAACAAGACTGTAGGTGATGATGAGATGGTGGTCAGGAAGTACATTTTAAGAACCATAGCTCTGGAATAATCTGTGACCCACAGCTTTGACCCGTTTTGGAATTTGGTGCCCACTGCTGGAGTTTTGGTTCTTTAGTTTACAAAAATCTTTTCATTGCTCCCAGAATTGCTTGGAACAAGTTATTCATTCTTCCTCGGGTTTAGCTTATCTTTAATGTTAACAGAATGTAAATTTCAGACCTTCCTTATCAGATTTGTGTAGAGAAAGTCCGCATCTCCGTGGGCTCTACTGAACACTTACCTTGTGCCAGGCCTGGCTCAGGGCCCTCTGCAGACTCAGTGTGACCACTACATGGGTCAGGCCCCATACCTCTGTTACCCTTATCTCACAGTTAGTGCGAGGGAATTTATCTGCATGTCACTCTCCGGGGTAGGGAAGGCATTGTCTTCACCTTTGTATTGAAGCTAACCTAGAGCCTGGCATCACACACTAGCTGGGAAAATGGCTTTACCACCAATACACCATGTCTCTTACTAGGGCACAGGTTATCCCAGCAGCTGTAGCATGGGCTTCAGCCCAGGGGACACTCTGTAATGTGCCTGAATGGCTCAGGGAAAGGTGGCTGAGGAAGGGGAGGATGAGAGCCAGGGGATTCCAGGGGACACTGGGGAAGGAACAGGGATGGACAGTGCCTTGCTGGGCTAGCCCTACCATCAGTCCCTATCAGCACAACCAAGGCACTCAAGGCAAGAGGTCAATTTAATACCGTTTCAAGGAGAAGGGGCTTGGACAGGGCAGGGGCTGTGATGGGGGGCCCCCTTCCGCATCTGTGACTCTCACCATCCTTGTCCAGTTTCTCCACTTCTTGATGGCCCCACTGGCCAGCTCAACAGACCCCCAAAAGCCCACCCATGAGACAGGCTGGAGAGGAAACATGTGGCAGCCTCCTCTTTGGTCCACTTTATTTGAGAGCTGGCGTGGGAATGAGTCTAAGCCTGCTGTGCTTGCAACAGCGCCCGCACCTGGCGGATCTGCCAGTCGACACTGGAGCGCGCAGTGCCCCCCAGGGCACTGTACTGCTCCACACTGTGCCCGTAGTCCCACACGCGATTTACGTCACTGGAGAACAGGGAGCTAGGGGGAAAGGAGATGATGGGCCAGAGCAGTGGGCCACCGCAGGCTCCAGGCACCCAGGCCCACCTACCAGGAGAGAGCAGAGGAAAGGGAGAGGCAGCACCTGATGCTCTGCAGATCCTGCAGCGACAGCTGGTTTAGGGCGACCCCCTTGGTCTCTGCCATGAACACGGCTTTCCCGGAGGCCTCGTGGGCCTGGCGGAATGGCATCTAGGGTGGAAGACAGCGCTGATGCAAGCTTCCTTCACTTTTTGGTCTTCCCCGCTGCCTTCCCCCGGTTCTGGCTGCCCCTATCCCCTGGGGGACATCTCAAATCCTCGTCCCCCTCCCCCACCCCACCCCAGCCCCGTCTCCGCCCCAGGATGCCTCATACTTACCCCTTTGCGGACCAGGTAGTAGGCAAGGTCAGTGGCCAGCATGTCAGGACTAAGCGCCTGCGCCATGTTCTCGCGGTGAATCTGGAGAGCCAGGGGAGTGATAAGCCCTAGGGACCCTGGGGCCTGAAGCTGCCAGCCTCCTGCTCTCCTCTGCCAGGAGGTCCCCTGTCTTGGGCAGAGCCTCTGTCACCCACCGGGCTCTGCCCTACTCTGTGCTTGAACAATCTAATAACATATTTTTTAAGAGACAGGGTCCCAAGGTCAGGCGCAGTGGCTCGCACCTGTAATCTTAGTGCTCTGGGAGGCCAAATCTGGATGGATTGTCTGAACTCAGAAGTTTGAGACTAGACTGAGCAAGAGCCAGAGCCTGTCTCTAAAAATAGCAGGGCACTGTGGCAGGTGCCTGTAGTCCCAGCTACTTGGGAGGCTGAAGCAAGTGAATCACCTGAGCTTAAGAGTTTGAGGTTGCTATGAGCTATGATGTCAGGGCACTCTATCAAAGGTGACAAGGTGAGGCTCTGTCCCCCCCAAAATAAAAAGAGACAGGGTCTCCTAGGCTAGAGTGCAGTGACCACAGCATAGCTCACAGCAACCTCAAAACTCCTTAGCTCAACCTATCCTCCTGCCTCAGCCTCCCGAGTAGCTGGGACTACAGGTGTGCACAACCACAATCAACTAGTCATAATTATCAATAATTTTTACATGTGCTACTGGTGTTGCCTTCATGTTTTCAAGAGTCCTTATCTTTAGCATGCATCAGAATTACCTGAGGATTTATTAAAAACACAAATTGCTAGGCTCTACCACCAGAGTCTCTGACTCAGTACTCTGGAGGGGGGACCTAAGATTGTATTTCTCAAAAGATCTCAGGTGATGCTGATGCTGGTAGGCCAAAGACCACTCTTTGAGAACTGATGCACTATTTAGGAATGAAATGATGTGATGATGGAAATTTGCTTCCAAATAAGGGTAGGGGGTAAATAGCCACAGCAAAAATGGCCACTAGAGGGTTATTGTTGAAGCTGGGGTTGGTACAGAGGCTGTGTTATGTACTCTTTGCCGTATACAGAAATTTTCCATAATACACATAAATGATTACAGAAAAATTCTCCTGATCTGGCCAGTTGACAGGACCTGGGCCCCTCAAGTCTAGTCCACTTCCCTTCAATTGCAGCAGCTTTTGTCCCTTTGTGGTTCCCCAGAAGGAGAAAGGAGCACAGACTCTGCCCTGCCCCAGGTCTCCCAGCACCACCTGGCCTCCTTCTGAGATCACATCCCTCTACCCCCATCACACACACACACACACACACACACACACACACGCCCATCCCAGGCTCTAGGGCCTAGGGAAGAAGAGGCAGATGGGTGGGGAGGGCATGTCTTGCCTGCAGAGTGGAGATGACGCCAGTGGCCACCTGGAGGACAGCACTCACAGTGTCTGACACTTCAAATACAGCTTCTTTGTCCTCCTGGGGGATACATAGTAGGAGGTGAGGACACAGAAGCTCCCCTGCTGGCACCTGTCCCCACAGTCCCAACCCTCCCCCAAGGCATCCTCACTGCCTTCTATTGGGAACTCTCAGCACCCCAGCTAAGCAAGGGCAGGGGGCTCCAAGGGCCCAGCTAAGCAAGGCCACGGGGCTATGTGCACAGGATGGGAGGTGGCAATTCCAGGAGGCTCCGCTGGATGAGACAAAGCCCTGAGAACTGAAGTGTGGTCATAGGCAGTGGGGCCACCCCTACCCTGGCCTCATACCTGCAAGTCTTTGTTGTAGGTGCTTGGGAGTCCCTTTAGGGTCATCAGGAGCCCAGCGCACTGCAGGAGAAGGAGGCTCAGGATCTGGTACCCTGGAGCTTGTCCTGGGAGTCCCCCCAGGACCCACCGGCTCATCCCAGAGGCCTAGCCTCTCTCTGCCCTGCTCACCCGCCCAAACACACGCCCCGCCTTGCTCCGGATCAGCTCCAGACTGTCTGGGTTTTTCTTCTGGGGCATCAAGCTGCTTCCAGTGCTGGGGACAGAGATGCTGGGACTGAAGGGGCTGGCCTTCCCTTGGCTGGTCAGCTGGCAGGGGCAGGACAGACCCAGCAGCATATTGTCCAGATCTGACCAAGAGGTGGACTGGGGAGGAAGGAAGCTATGGCAGTGGTACAGAGGTAGGGCAGGATGGTGGCAGTTCGGGCCTTACCTATAGGCATCTGAGAGCTGCACAAAGCTGAACTCCTTAGTGCCATAGAGAATAAGGTCCTCGGCCATCCTGCTGAGGTGGGTCATGCACAGCGAAGCCCAGAACAGGAACTCGGCTTGGGAGGCAGGGCAGGCTTTTGGGTATACCAGGCTTCACTTCCTCCCCATCCCCCCTGACTAGAAGGGGTGGGAGGAGCCTGGAGAGAAGCTGGACTGGAGATAAAGGTGGAGACTAGTAGAGGGGGTGGGTCTCTAAGACTCACCCACAAAGTCTCTCTCACTGGTCCCGTCCATACTGTTAAGCGTTATGGCCCCAAAGTTCAGTTCTGGGGGCAAGGAAGGAAGAGGGGCTAGGCTGGAGGGCAAGGAGAAGCGTCCCCTGCCCCATCCAGGCTTCCCAGACATCTCCCCCTAAACCTCCCTCAGGGAAGAGGACAGGAGGTGGGGGGAATCTCAGGCACAGAGGAGGGAGTTTTCTAGCACCAGGCTTCTCTACCATAGGCAAGCCCTTGCCTCAGTAATTGCAGTTCTTAGAGGCAATAAATAAAGGTTCCACCCAGGAGCCCCTGCCCTCTTGCCTCCCGTGTGTATACAAGACCTGGTAAATGTTGTGAGTGGCTCTCCCCAAGAAGGAAGGCAGGGGCCTTACCTGCTCGGAGCAGCTCCCGGTCCACACCCAAAGGATTGCCTGCAATGGCCCCACTGCAGGGACAGGGAGCACATAGTGACAGGGTTCCCAGCAAGAAGGCCCTGACACATATACATGCACATGTGCACATACACACATAAATATATACACATACACACAGCCTGGAGTTCAGCTCCTTCCCTGGCCCAGTCATCTCTGGTACTAGAGCCCTTGTCTCCATGCAGAGAAATGGTAGATTGTGAGTAGGGCCAGAGCTCTCCAAGAGAGGCTCCTGAATAGCTGGGCACCCTGCTCACACACATTTGCTAGCTTGGCTGTCTGCACTGTAGAGAAAGCTAGGTCTGTGCAGGGTCCCCCTCCCAGCTGATTACCTGGCTTTCTCTCATGCTTTGTCCTTCCCCCAAAGAGTCATGCTGACCAGGTAGCAGTGACCCCATCCCCACCAGGCCCTCCAGCACTGAGGTCTTGCTCACCTCCCCAGGGGTAGGACATTGATCCGCTTCCGCACCTCCAGCAGCCTCTCAGAGTCTCGGGTCAGTGCCACAGCATGACTGCAGGAAGCAGGGGTAGGAGGGTCAGGGCAGCCCAGGGGTCCCACCCCTCCAACACAGCCCATCACAGCGACCTAGCACCACACCCTGCCCACCTCAGGATCCAGTGGCTCCAGCGGATGGGCTGTGCCCTCTGCAGGTGCGTGTACCCTGGGAAGAGGATATCACGTTCCCTGTGGGGGTAGAGGTGGCAGGGGGCCTCAGGGACTTGACTGGAAGCTCAGGCAAGGTCTGCCTAGAACACCCGGGACCCTGCAGGCCTGAGTCACTCCAGGGAAGAGCAGGGCAGACCTGCCAGGCTCTGCCTACATGAGGGACCCATCTCCTGGGGTCAAAGGGTTTTTTTAAAAAAATAAACAACTTCACTGAGCTATAATTCACAATACAATTTACCCATTAAGATATACACTTTAGTGTATAACCATCACCACTGTCAATTTTAGAGCATTTTTGTCACACCATAGAGAAACCATGAACTCTAGTAGACACTCCCTATTTCTCTTAGCAACCCCACCCACCTCCTAGGGTGTAGATTCTTGTACTCTTGTTCCCCCCAGGTGGCTGAAGTCTGTGAAATAGGGGTCACAGAGAGTTGGTGACAAAGACAGGTCAATCGGTCTCTGACACTACTAGGGACTTCTCAGCAGCTCCCTGGGTCTGTGAGAAGTAGAGCCAGCCCCAAAGATACCAGGTCACAGAAGCCAAAGCTGAATACTGAATATTGAAGCTGAGTGAGGATGGCGAGTGTAGGGTCAGGACATGGGGTACAGGCAGGCTGAGGGGTGACTCTCTGAGTTCTGCAGGCACAGATGGCTCATTTCCTCTGGCCTCTGGGCATGGGCTTGGTGCCTTAGCCTCCTGCCCTCAAATCTTTAAAGATGGAGCTTATCCTACCTGCTGAGCTAGGAAATGCCCACCCCTGTTTGTCTGCCTTGCTGCTAGAATTCTTTTTTTTTTTTTTTTTTGAGACGGAGCCTCAAGCTGTCCCCCTGGGTAGAGTGCCATGGCATCACGCTCACAGCAACCTCCAACTCCTAGGCTCAAGC